>OY992876.1:55344623-55469623 GCA_963921405.1 Cepaea hortensis
TCTTTCCGAGCGCGGAAAGCGTCGCACAAAGCACGAACTCTGTGACTGTAAATTCAAATAGAGTGAATCTCCTTGATATAGAAATTATTGTGTCAACATTTCAGGACGTTCAGTTTCTGTTGAAAGCTGAGCTCAAACAAGACTAGACTGAACTATTCTACATGAATAAGACATAACCAGAGGAAATGTAAATGAAACATATACAGGATGTTAAACTTTCAAATGTTTAGCTAGCACCAAACACCTGCATAATCTCATTAGCAAGAATTAAAACCTAGAAATTTAAAAACATTTAAGTGTCATCTTACTCTGTTAATGGATAACAGACAGTGGTAACCGACAAATAAGTACTAAAGATACTAAAGTTGAAGGTCGACTTCATTGCACAGACGTTACGTTATCTGGCTAATTGTCTCTCTGCGGAACGGCAAGCCTCTGGTGGTGAGCATTGCACAAAGCACGAACTCGTTAGTTCCAGAAACGACTCCTAGGAATCTCTGGAAAAATTGCACATATGCTCTGAACGATGCAGTCTGGGGATCGAACCAAGATGGCGAGAAAGACGGCTTCACCACTTCACCACTCTTTAATTCCTTATAGGTCTGTATTGATACATGTCTGCTTCATAAATGTTTTTTTTTTGTCTACATCTTCCTCTCTTGCTCAGTATATTGCCTTCTAGTACACACTTCGGCCACCAGACATGCTTTAGTACAGTGGTTCTCACCGGTGGGGAATTCCCCCCAGGGGGGAATTTTAGGGTTTCCGGGGGGGGGGGGGGGAATGAAGACCATTTCAAGATCGCGTTAATACAAGAACCGATTACTTGATATTGTTTTTTTTTTCCCTTCATACTTTACAGTTATGTACGTCTCATCCTTATAAAATTCATTTTATAAAGTAAGTAGACCCACAAATCATGTTTTATGTGGATGTCTAGACTTGTTTTAGTATATGCTATTAAATTTACCTTCCATTTTTAGGTTCACTGTGTAGGGGTGGGGGATTTTTATATAGGAAATATGAAAGGGGGGAATGACGTTCTGAAAATACGGTGAAGGGGGACACGGGCCAAATTTTTGATAGGAAGGGAGGGGGGGATGACGTTCTGATAATATGGTGAAGGGGGGGGGGGGGCAGGGCCAAAAAAGGTTGAGAACCGCTGCTTTAGAATGTGTTACATTTGTCATAACGTTATTTTACTACAACATTTAGTACTTACCCGTAAAGATGTTGTTAAGCAGAGTTATGGGTAAGCAAACAATGGCAACAAGCATATCCGCAATTGCCAGATTGACTAGAAACAAGTTTGTTGGCGTATGAAGACTCTTGTCGAAGTAAACTGCCATGACAACGCTCCCGTTACCCAGCAACGCCAAGATGAAGACTAAACTGTATGAAAAGCTGAGGACAATTATCATAGCAACTGGCTGCTTAATGAGGTGATAGTATAAATCCGATATGTTGTTGTTGTTGGTGTAGTCGGTGTCGTTGATAGCTATGAAAATGATGGAACTGATATTAAGATTCCCATCTTCATCATTCGTAGCGATGTTATAGAGATCCATGATGCCTGCACTCTAATTGCTGTATCGTTGTAGTTAAGATTTCTGAAGGTACTACTGACTTGTAAATATACCTTGGCAGTGCTCCACACTTTACATCACTAGCTGGATAACACAGGAAGTGAATAATTGGAACTAATAAATAGTGTCAGTTGCAAAGCCTATGGCACTCAAATCAAGGCCTGTCAAACTTATATAAACCTAGCGCGCACAAGTCAGTAGTGCATCCTTCTCTGGCTTGCTTCCTGAGGCCTACTTCCTGTCACCTGCTCACTGTGGCCTGCTCACTGTGACTTGTTGCCTACTCCTTGTTCCCTGAAGCTGGTTCCCTTTAAACTGCCTGTTTATCCTACCGACAGCAAAATCCTTGAAATGCTCAGTTACGGAGTTCGTGCACTGAGCTGAGTTTCTCCAGACTCAGGTTTGAGTTAGGAGGAGAACGGAGCACTTATGGGTTGCACCCGTGTGCCGTGATGTTGATCCATAAACTAAACTAAACTAAACTAAACTAAACACTGAAAACCACGTATTTCCACTGGAACGTTATGTCGTAAATACAAAGATATCAATGGCAAGCTGAGTTAATGTCATCATGGAATTGTTCCTGGTCTTCTCACTTAAGATATCACTTCGTAGAGCCACTGAGGTTGTAATGAAGCTACAAAATGGCGTTCGTGGAAGGGGGATTGTGTCTGATGATCAGTATCCAAAGGTTGTGCTTGCTGCACGGTGGAGTTTCTGCCACTAATCTCGCGTTGTCAGTGCACCGTGGCCCCTGTGGGGTATGTCTGATTCACAGCATGCCAATGATTGTAATACAGTTACTGAAGCTGTGAACTCTTCCTTGGTTTGCAGCACCTCCTGAAAAACAAGAAACGATAAAACAGTTATAAATCATCACCATCAAGTGCCCTGCCAGCTGGTATAAGCGTTCATATCTCTCCACAAATCTCGGTAATTGGTGTTTTTGATCAACTCTGCTGCTGATATTCCTCCATGCTACCGTCTCAATCATCCAGCATCAGTTATCTTGGTCGGCCTCTGCCTCTCTTCCCCTCGATCTTTCCAGTCGTCACAATGTTCTCCAATGCCTCTCTTCTCATGGCATGACCAAAGAAAGCTTTTTGTCTTTTTCTTATTGTTGTATATAATGTTCTAGTTTCATTAGCCTCTTTCAGGCAATCGTCGTTAGTTACTCTGACAGACCAAGGAATTCGCAAGATTCGTCCTTAGGAACCACATTTCTGTTGCTTGCAAGTTCTTCCTAATTTCTTCATGTACATTCCAAGATTCACTGCTTTACAGCAAAACGTTAGGAGGATGGATGGTGGTAGAATACCAAAGGATATCTTTTTGGTGAATTACAGATGGGTAAGAGATCTCAGGGTCGGCCTCTACTACGATACAAAGATGTGTGTAAGCGGGACATGATTGATACAGGCATTGATAATGCACATTGGGAGCAAGTCGCCGCTGAACGTGTTGCATGGAGGGCAAATATCAGAAATGGAATAAAGTCAAAAGAGAAAATTATTGCAGAAAAGTCACACACCAAGCGTTTGAGACGTAAGATGGTGCATGATGGTGGAAATGACCACGTGTTCATATGCACCCACTGTGAACGGACATTTACAGCGCAAATTGGCCTTATCAGTCACACTCGCTACCGCCATAGTTAAAAGTTATTATGCCTTTTTAAAGCACAAACTATCGTCTGTCAAGACGGCAAGGTGCCAATGGATATATATATATATATATATATATATATATATATATATATATATATATATATATATATATATATATATATATATATATATATATATATATCAGCTTGAAGGATTTATCTTGTTATTTTACTTTACGGTGTGTCAATTCTCGTCTATAACATTTATATTCAAAGGTATTTATGCGCTGTTCAGTTTGTTTAGTAAGTGTCCAGGTCTCACAGGCGTATATCGCAATGGGAAAGATGCATGCTCTTAAATATATAATTTTTGTAGTTCTATCTGTCCCACTCCACAATTTATTCAGTTGTTTTAGTCTTTGAAGAGCAATATATATTCATCTTTTAATTTCTCTCATTGTGTCACCACCACCTCCAATTTTCTACTCATTAACATATATTTATTTCTCAATAGTGGTTTTATCTGTATCACTTATCTTCGTTTTTGCTATGTTAAGATATAAGCTGTGATTTTTACTATTCAGTTGGGTTGCGGTTATTATGTTTCCTAAACCATTCTGTGTTGTGGATAGCAATACTGTATCATCAGCATATCGAATCTCTGGTATCTCATGACCACCAATATTTAATCCTTCGATCCCACCCTTCGATCTTGCCAATTGTCACCAACAACTGATAGCACTATCCAACAACCAACCACACTATATAACAACTAAATACACAATCATATAGTTAACTTCACTATATAACACTCCACCATACTAGACAACAACTGATCGTACTATCCAACAACTAACCTCACTATATAACACTCTACCACACTAGACAACAACTGATCGCACTATCCAACAACCAACCACACTATATAACAACTAAATACACAATCATATAGTTAACTAGTTAACACACTAGACACCAACTAACCTCACTATATAACACTCTACCACACTAGACACCAACTAACCTCACTATATAACACTCTACCACACTAGACACCAACTAACCTCACTATATAACACTCTACCACACTAGACAACAACTAACCTCACTATATAACACTCTACCACACTAGACACCAACTAACCTCACTATATAACACTCTACCACACTAGACAACAACTAACCTCACTATATAACACTCTACCACACTAGACACCAACTAACCTCACTATATAACACTCTACCACACTAGACAACAACTAACCTCACTATATAACACTCTACCACACTAGACAACAACTAACCTCACTATATAACACTCTACCACACTAGACAACAACTGACCGCACTATACAACAACTAAACTCACTATATAACACTCTACCACACTAGACAACAACTGACCGCACTATACAACAACTAAACTCACTATATAACACTCTACCACACTAGACACCAACTGATCGCATTATACAACAACTAACCTCACTATATAACACTCTACCACACTAGACACCAACTAACCTCACTATATAACACTCTACCACACTAGACAACAACTAACCTCACTATATAACACTCTACCACACTAGACACCAACTAACCTCACTATATAACACTCTACCACACTAGACAACAACTAACCTCACTATATAACACTCTACCACACTAGACAACAACTGATCGCACTATACAACAACTAAACTCACTATATAACACTCTACCACACTAGACAGCAACTAACCTCACTATATAACACTCTACCACACTAGACAACAACTACATTACATTGGCACCTTGCCGTCTTGACAGACGATAGTGTGTGCTTTAAAAAGGCATAACTTTTAACTATGGCGGTAGCGAGTGTGACTGATAAGGCCAATTTGCGCTGTAAATGTCCGTTCACAGTGGGTGCATGTGAACACGTGGTCATTTCCACCATCATGCACCATCTTACGTCTCAAACGCTTGGTGTGTGACTTTTCTGCAATAATTTTCTCCTTTGACACAAAGCCTGGGCTAAAATATAGAGATCATGTGTTGCCCATGCAGCATGATACCTCTCTCGGCCTGCCTAGTTTACTCCAGAGGAAAGGTAACACCTCTACATCTGGAACAAGACAAGCTGCAGAAGCTGCCGGATCAGCAAAGCAATGCTCTAACTGTCCGCCTGTCGGAGCTTCGATCCTAGACCAGTCGCCAACCAAGGCTTAGGGCCTGGTCTGCCCTGCCATGACATTTTGTCTTTAGCTTGCATTTCCTCGCACCAGGGTAAGGCTTGTACCCTCCCAATTGCGCTCTTCCGCAGACAACAACTAACCTCACTATATAACACTCTACCACACTAGACACCAACTAACCTCACTATATAACACTCTACCACACTAGACATCAACTAACCTCACTATATAACACTCTACCACACTAGACAACAACTAACCTCACTATATAACACTCTACCACACTAGACAACAACTGATCGCACAATACAACAACTAAACTCACTATATAACACTCTACCACACTAGACACCAACTAACCTCACTATATAACACTCTACCACACTAGACAACAACTAACCTCACTATATAACACTCTACCACACTAGGCAACAACTGATCGCACTATACAACAACTAAACTCACTATATAACACTCTACCACACTAGACAACAACTAACCTCACTATATAACACTCTACCACACTAAACACCAACTAACCTCACTATATAACACTCTACCACACTAGACACCAACTAACCTCACTATATAACACCCTACCACACTAGACAACAACTGATCGCACTATACAACAACTAAACTCACTAACCAAGAAATAACATCACTATATCACCACAATATCCAACAACTAACTAACTATATAATAACTAAATACACTATCCAATAGTTAACCCCACTATATAACACCCCACCACACTATCCAACAACTAACCTCACCACACTGGACAACAACTCATTGTACTATACAACAACTAACCTCACTAACCAAGAAATAACATTTCTATATAACAACTCACCACAATATCCAACAACTAACCACACTAGACCACCACACTAAACAACAGTTAACACCAAGTAATGGTCTCTTCCATAATTCATGGAGTTGCACGCTTAGCTGCCAATACACTGAGCTTGTAAATATAAAAAGTAATTTACGACAACACGCAGCACGGATTTCAAATATAAGTAATTTATAACACTCTGTTTCCACATAGCAAGGATGTCAGGTAATAAATACAGAGGAAACGAGAACTATTATTATATGTTGGCATACTTGGCGGTTATATACCGCTTTTTAAACATTAATTAACTGACTGATTTTTTTTTCTGCCCTTCGTCCTGCTCCACACCCCAAGGACCGTGGGCTATATCGTGACAAATCCTCCTATCCTTTGTCCTCATTATCCTGCTGTCTGGTGGCTGCTTCCTTTCTTTGCCGATAACTCTTCTCTCTGTGTTTTGCTCTGTATTTCTTTTGTGTTGTGAATTACGAAGAAACGCCATTCTATGGTATGTTCACAAATTTGTTATCAGCTTTCTAGATTTAGTTAGTTAGTTAGTTAGTCGACAGATCATCCTCATTGCACATCGAACTATTCAGTCCATAAGTGCTCGGATCCCCTCCTCAGCAAATCCCGCAGCGTGTAGCGGCTAACGACGCCAGTTCTGTGTTGGTTTATCAATCTTCTTTGGCTTCCTGCGTAGAGTTCTTGTTTGGCCACCCCTCTTTTAATTTGCTGCTCTAGCAGTCTGGCCATTGTTGTAGATTCACAGTCATCACTTGGTTCTCGCAAAAGTCTTACTTCTCGTAGAGCATTCAGAATGTCAGCCTGGTCCATGGCGCGTCCGCCCTCCACAGTAGCCTCACCTGCGAGCTTGTCAGCCCGCTCATTTCCTTGTACTCCCGCATGCCCTGGCACGAAGATTAAACTAATCTTTGCCAGCCGAGACCACTCCAGAGGCAGCAACCATTCTCTTCGGATCGACCCCTCCTCTATCCTCTTGATCATGTTCATTGAGTCGCTAAAGAAACAAGCCCTAGTGAATGTCTGTGTCTCGAGCCATGTTATTGCTTTACTTACTGCCATGACTTCCATGGTCAGGCTACTTGTGGTTTCAGTGAAAGCACCAGAGTCCTCCTTCACAATTCTCCCTCCAGCCCGAGCTGTAAAGGCCCATGAGCTTCTCACATGTCGGACGACCGACCCATCTGTGTAGATGAACGCGTCACTGTCTAGCGAAATCTCGAAAAATCAACGCTTGTACTTCAGCCTCCACAGCAGCCGGATTTTCTTGTCTGCATTTCCTATCTAGTTGGATGCAAACTGAAAAGGATGTGCAGAAGTCTGTTGGCACTTGCACCCACTCCTCGCCAGGTTCTAAGTCCTCAAGTGAACACACCTGTTGAAGAATGTCTTCGGCTTGACCCATCCACGACCGTCCTCTTTTTAACCTGCTGCCCTTCACCTTCCTAATTTCACTATGCAGTGGATGTTGTGTGTTTGCGTTAACTCTGAGGTAGGCGCGTGCCCTGCAAACTTGTATTCTCTCTTCAATGGTTGGAAAATCAAGAAGGTAGCGCATCGCCCTGCATGCTGTATCTCTTGTACATCCAAGAATGATGCGCATAGCTTCATTCTGTATCCTTTCCATCCTTTCTATCTGCTTATGGCTGAGAGTCAGGATTGCCATTGCATACTCCAAAACAGACATGACCAGCCCCTCGTACAGAAGACATAGATGGCGCTGCTCACAGTTTGCTGCCGCCATAACCCGCATCGCAGCCAAACCCCGCTTGGCCTTTGTTATCACCTGGTCTATGTGCACATTATAAGCAAGGCTTCGATCAAACCGTATCCCTAGGTAATTCATTGCCTGCGTTCTTTCCACCGTCTCTGAACACAGCATTACAGTTGGTGTTGGAGTGTTGACAATATGATTATTCAACGAGAACCAAGTCACTGTTGCCTTTGTTGGGTTGACCATTGCCCCAGCTTCATCACTTATGCGATTGAGTTCGGTTTGTAGTTCCACAGCAACCTGCTCTCTATCCTTACCCTGACGATACACTAAAACATCATCGGCATACGACAATCTCCTGCCAGGTCCAGTGACCTGCTCACTGGTGATTCTCACTGTGTAGGCGTTGAACAGTACCGGAGATAATGGTGATCCCTGTGGTAGGCCAGGATATATTGTTGTTGGTTCCGAAGTCCAACTGCCACATCTAAAAACTACTTTCCGTTGCAAGAGGGCTGCAGCGATCCAACTAAGGAGGAATGGACTTACTTTTAGTTCAAGAAGCTGAAACATTAAAAAATCCAATGGTACTCTGTTGTATACGTCCTCAAGATCAATCGCTGCAGCAAAGGTTTCAATGCCTGAGTGGAAACCTTCATAGACATCATAGACCTTTCTAGATTTACAAAGGTGCATCATTTTTTGACGTGTGGCGATGGTGATCATGCTTGCTCCCATCCCTATTTCTTGCTTGCTGCCAATCATTTCTGTCAACGATCCTCCTCCATGGTATATGTCAAAGATCTACACAGGAGCTTAGAGAGTTAAGACGGAGCTATACAGAGAACACCAGACAGGAGAGACACAGGCACTATATTTAGCTTGACAACAGGACACACGCGTGTCAACTAAGAGGTCATTGAGTGCTTATGAGCGAGGGTTTCCCAAGAGTATAGGGAACTCGCCTCTCGACGAGTAACTGGAGAATCCCAGTTACTTTAGTTAACTGACCAAGCGTGCTGGGACTCTACGCACGCAAACTCGCCAGCGCACGGAGGACTGAATGTCCGTGGTTCAACGTGCAACCAGAAGCGTGCCTCAGACTGGGACAAGGACAGATAGAGAGCAGACGTGTTCGCTAGGAACCTTATATAGTTTATCGCCAATAGTGTTAGCTAGGCTTTAGATTCCAATTAGTTAATAGTATCATTATTTTCACCTCTTCAATGCATCTGTGAAACATACCATGTTGTTGATTATCCATGAAGTATTCCGCTCGCGGAGCTTGTATGTAATCAACTCTAAATAAAAATGTATCCTTTTGCAAACCACACGAGTTATTGATTCGTGCCGTGCAAAAGTAGGGAGTCCTGAATTACCTGTCGCAGTATATCTAACTGTACGGCATCTTATCTCTTGGTATCTCTAGCCCCATTTCCCTTCCAGTTTTCCCGTTGTGACGACATACTCCAGTTCCTCTTCACATGACATGCTCAAAGAATGATGACTGTCTTCTTGTGATGTGAGTAACTAGTTCTCTTTTTTAGTTAACTTAATTCAAGATGTAATTGCTTTTTCTATCCATCCACAGTGTTCTCATCATTCTTCTATGAAACCACATATCCACAATCAATCAATCATGTGCCATGCCGGAAAGCGTGGGCGGTCATGATTCGCCATTTCACTCGATCACCAGAGTCGTGGATCAGCTCAGTGTTCCTGTCTCGTCCATGCCATGTGGCCAAGCCATCCAGGTATTTTCCTCTCGGTCTTCCTCTTGGTCTGTTCCCCTCGATCTTGCCAGCTGTCACCAAGTTCTCCAGTCCATTTCTTCTCATAACATGTCCAAAAAATTTTGACTGTCTACGTCTAATTTCTCTAATCAATCTACGATTTTCATTTGTCTCTTGTAGTACTTGGTCATTGGTTTTTCTATCTGTCCATGGTATTCTTTGCATTTTACTCAGAAACCACATTTCTGCAGCCATCAGATGTTTTTCAGCTTGACTGCACATTGTCCAAGTTTCACATCCATACAAAAGAACAGGCTCTATGTATCCCCTCAACACTCTTTTTCTCGTTTCAATTGACATCATTTTATTGGTCAGAATGTTTTTCATCTTGCTAAAGGCTACTTTCGCCATGGCGATTCTTGTTCTAATCTCTTCAAGGCATCTGCCATCAGATGTTATGACTGTTCCGAGATAATTGAACCGATTCACTTGTTGAAGAATATTCCCATTTACTTGTATATTACATTGTGGTACTTCGTTCTTCCTAGTGACGACCATAACCTGTGTCTTCCTACAATTTAATTCCAACCCCAGCTGCTCACTGTGTACAACCACAGCGTCTACTAATTGTTGCAGATCCTGTGCATTGTCTGCAATCAATACTGTATCATCTGCATATCTAATGTTATTGATGTTTCGTCCTCCAATGCTGATTCCATTTAGGTCTTCTACATTTCTGAAAATATTTTCACTGTATAAGGAAAAAAGATCTGGAGACATTACACATCCCTGCCTAACACCTCTCTTAATAGGTTGGTATTGTCCTACTTCATTATCAATTCTTATGGCAGCTTGTTGTTTCCAATATATTTTTTTTTATAAGTCTAATGTCTTTCCCATCAATTTGTAGATCTGCAAGCATATCCACAATGTTGACATGTCTTACTCTATCAAAAGCCTTTGTGTAGTCAATAAAGCAAAGATGTATATCCTTGTTTACTTCTAAAGCACGTTCAATAACTGTTCGCAGCATATACACAGCATTTACTGTACCCTTTCCTTCTACAAAACCACATTGTTCTTCCCCTATTTCAGGTTGTATTTTCTTCCTCACTCTTTGCATGATAATTCGTAACAAAATCTTTGTGATGTGAATCATTATACTAATTGTTCTATGTTGATCACATTCTAAGGTTCCTGATTTCTTTGGGATTGCAATAAATACAGAATTACATAATTCAGAAGGTATATCTCCAGTATCATATAATGTGTTCAGCAGTCTAGTGACTTGCTCTAGTCCAAATTCTTCTAAAGCTTTAATCATTTCTGTTGTGATGTTATCTGCACCGGGGGCCTTGCCAGCTTTCATATGCTTAAGAACATTTTGAACCTCCATCTTTAAAATTGCTGGTCCTTCATTATTAAATCTAATAGCATACTGTTCCTCTCTGTTATCATTATACAGGTCTTTCACATAATCTGTCCATACATGTAGAATCTGATCTTTTTCTATTATGATTTTGCCATCTTTAGTTCTTAGACAGCCTGTTGATGTACTTGTTCTTTTATTAGTAAGTTCCTGAATCCTTTTGTGCACTAATTTGGTATTTTGACTGTTGTGTTGTTTTTCAATTTCTAAGCACTTTTCCTCAAGCCATGATTCTTTTGCCTTCCTACATAATATTCTGACTTGTCTGTGAATTTCTTCATATTTGGCAGGATTATTTTTGTTGAGTCTTCTTGTTTCCATTAAGTGTAAAATTTCCTCAGTCATCCATTTCTTACGACCCACCTTCTTTAATTTTGGAATAGTTGTTTCTGCAGCCATATTGATTGAATTCTTTAACATTTCCCATTGATCATCCACATCCTGGAATAGGATCGCTAGATCAGACAATATTTCAAATCTGTTCTGTACTTCTATGTTGAATTTGTTTTGTATTTCCTTGTCATTACTCAATGTACACAAATCATATTTAGTGTTCCCTGTTGTATACTTGACTTTCTTCAACTTTATCCTCAATGTTCCTGTGAGTAATCTGTGGTCACTATAACAGTCAGCACTGGGAACTGTTTTTGCTACTGTTAGGGCGTTTCTAAATCTTCTGCTAATGAGAATGTAGTCAATCTGGTTTCTAATCCTGCTATCAGGACTCCTCAAGGTCCATAATCTTCTAGGGTGTTGCTTGAACCAGGTGTTTCCTACAATCATTTCCTGTTCTTTTGCCCACTCTACTAGTCTGTATCCTCTTTCATTTCTCTCTCCTAAACCATAGTTTCCTACTGTGTATCTATCCCCTTGATTTCCTACTTTTGCATTGAAGTCCCCTATTATAATGTTTATTTCTGAATTTTTTCATTTCTTTAAGGCAGATTCTATGTCATTATAAAATTCCTCTACACTATCTTCACTGGACTCTCCTGTTGGGGCATATACTTGAATAACATTTATGTTAAAAGGTCTGCCACTCAATTTAACTAGTAGTACTCTGTCCGACACGGCCCAATATCCCTGAACAGACGTTGATGTTTTCCGGTCCAAAACTATTGCCACTCCCCCATGCCGATCCTCACCTCCAGAATAAATAATCTTAAAATCTTTATGTATCTTGATGCCTGCTCCTGTCCATCTCGTTTCGCACATACCTAATATATTAATTTTTTCTCTTTGAATTTCTTGTGTTATGTTCTCTAATTTTCCGTCGTTGTTTAGCGTCCTAACGTTCCATGTTCCTAATTTTAATGTCTCTGTCCTTGTCTTGCGATGATCAGTCTTTAAGCGAATCATAATAAACTAGGCAATTTCAAAGAGGTAGTTTGCCGTTGCTTTCCTCTATGGCAGTGACCATACTGGCCGGATGACCGCAATCAGTGTCTCTCGAAAGAGAGAAAGCTTGCCGTCGCGAAACTCGAGACCATAACCAACAAATATCTGTCGGCTGCCCTCATAATTTCATCCACCACCTGCCTTCCGTGGCTTCTTTTGAACACTTCCAATTAACGAACACGAAATAACATCACATAATCCAAAGGAAAAACACTATCCACACGAATTTCACGGGAATTTCCATAAGGAATCCACAGAAAAACACTGAACAGCTTCTCCCTCAAGACAGCGAGTCATCGCGTCGCCATTACACCGGAAGTCAAGAGACATATCCACAGCCACCATATAATGCGTCACCTGTCTGCTACGTGTCCATGATTAGCTTCCGTACATCAGGATTGACTGAATACAGTTCTTAAGAACACTTTGTTGGTTTTGTCTGGACTGTTGTCCGTTCTCCTTATAACATGGGACAATGAGGAGATTTTATATGATAATCGGTGGCATGGTAACGAAGTATTATAGGGTCACCCGTTGCCGTGACTAACAATTAACTAATCTGGTGATCGAGTGAGATGGTAAACCATGACCGCCCAAGCTTATTGGCATGGCACATGATGGAAAGTTGGACTACAATGTTTCTCGCCCAGTGCAACATACGTGGTGATTACGAAGCGGGCAGGTCGACAAAGAAAGGTGGGAGACTAACTCAGTCTGATACAGACATAATCAATGATGAGGCTACGAGACTTATACGAAGCAAGTGGGAATCAGAGCATTCAGGCCACCGGAAAGATGATGCATATTACAGAATTCACCGTATAGAATACGTAAAGCATGACAGATTGCACAGGACATAACAAGCATACAATCTAAGGAGTAATCTAGAACTCCTATTTGTTAGCTAATTAGGTTATCGCTCACAATGGTGTTGTATAGGGTGCGGGTTCAACTCCCCGACGCTACCAATCCAAGCAAGAAAACTCTGGACAATTGTTTCTTTTAGGATGAGCAGAGATCAAGTCCCTGGATAAACAAGCCCACAGATGGAAATGGCACGCAAAAAGGTAAAAATAGCTGATCTTGGTATCCCCAAGGAGTGGGAAGCAGGAGGAGGTAGGTGCCAAGGTTCACATGTATTATTTGATTACCAAGCAGGGCAGATTTCCTCCCTGACAATCTCCCCTCCCTATTTAATATAACGAGTCCCCCACCAAGTATTGTAATTAACAGGTACACACAACAATTACTCAAACTTGGAAAATATTAAGTTGGACCTAAAAGTTAAAACAAATAACCATAGTGTGTGTGTGTGTGTGTGTGTGTGTGTGTGCGTGCGTGCGTGCGTGCGTGCGTGCGTGTGTGTGTGTGTGTGTGTGTGTGTGTCAAGACCAACAATCCAAAACACGAAGGTTTGCGGTATGATGATAGTGATACTAGTGATTTCGAGACATAAGACCTTCACACATACTAGATGTATGAAATGTGAAATGATAGATGTATGAAATGGTGTAAATAATATGATTTCACATCGACAATACGTAGCTTAAATGGTTACAATGGTCCATTTACAAATGACTGCTCTCATTCACTGTCTGTTGCATCGTTATGAAATTGTTCCTGTCGTCTTATATTTACCCCCACCCAAGAAATATGTCTTTGATAGGTCATGGGAAGCGGCGACATTTCTTTGAGTTTTCGCCGAAAACTAGTGAATTCACGCTAACAAACTTGTTTTACAGTAATGCCCGTCAGAAACAAGCTGAAACTATCAGTCCAGCAACGATACCCAAGCAGCTCAAGAACAACGATACCCAAGCAGCTCCCGCCAGCCACCTGAAGAAAGCCAGGAGGCGGTTATCGACACAGGTGAAGATAACCGGAGCCAAGAAGAGAAAGACCAGGAAGCTGCCGACCAGGAGTGGGAGGATAAATACTTCGAGAGGGAAAAACACAGAAGAATACGACGCGGAATGTGGATTTACGATTCGTAATACGACGCCAGACGTATCTATCCATACGATTAGGACTACCACTAAGCCAACACTGACAAACAAAATCACCAGAGGAGACTAGCCCAAAGAATAGTCGCCGACCGATCCCCAAGCTGACGTTACAGACACAAAACAACATAACCAGTCCGAGTTAGGACTCACTCGTAAGAGCCCACAAGAAAAGAATTAGGGTGAATGAACCCACAAAAACCACGGACCTCAACAATAACCACAGCTGAAGTGGCAGGTTGAACGAGGCCGAATTTGGAATTTTTGTTTTGAAAATTGGAATTGGAATTTGAATCAGGGATCCGTGGTAGCGCAGTGAGTAGCGCGCGTGCTAGCCGGCCTGATGGTATTATCACCTTATCAAAGCAAGAATGTGTATCAAAATGTACCAGGTATCTCTGTTTAACCCGGCAAAATAAAAATAGCTACCATGGCTACTGGAAAGTAATAGTGACCAGTTTAATATTGAGTGCCGATTACTCGTTAAATTATGGAGTTATCCCCATATATCTAACATGTTTGAAAGCCTGGAGAAAGGGCCTTTACTTTGTACTGCCGTCGATGGCACAGAGGTTGACCTCTCTGCAACGCAACCGTTGTATAATACCTACTCTCCAGCATGATGTGTCCAAGACACACATTGATCAGAACTCTGGTCTGGATACTGGCGTGTAACAACAAAACAAAAACTATCCATTATCGTTATTTAAAAGTAGACCAAGTTTTTTTTTTTTTTTTAAGACCAAGTTTTGCAATTATGTATGTATACAGATTCAACGATGTTTATGCCAGATTTTTTATGTTCTCATTACTTATTTTAATATTTACGAAATTTCATTTAATTAAGAAATATGAGTTAGAAGTAAGAAATGGAGGGGATATGAAGAGTTATGCTGTTGGAGTATCCGTGGCGAAGTAGTTAAGTCGTCTGACTCGAGGTCGGAAGGATGTGGGTTCGATTCCGACTCACGTCCTTCGGTTCACGAGTGCATTTTTCCGGAGACTCCTGGCGGTTGTCGCTGTAGCTACGAAGTTCTTGCTTTGTGCGACGCTTTCCGTGCTGCGGAAAGAGACTGAGCCTTATGGGATAAAATGCGGTGCAATGAAGTCGACCATGTCGACTTTTAAGCGACTTTTTAAGAGTTATGCTGTAGGTGAGAGTGCATGAGTGTGAGTGAGACATGGGTCGGGAAGGGAGATAAGAGAGAATTATTTTACTAATAGCTTTGGTCATGTTTCGAGTGTAATTTCAGAATGAATTTAACAAGCGAAGTTAAAACAACCAAGCTGGCATTAGATGTATGCATTTAATTATGAAATAATACTGTCTTAAAGTTAAGACTTGTTTACTCTCATTATCCTCCTATTAATTTAAGTGGTGAATGCCCATATTACACTTCACGTTTTCAAAAAAGGACGTATTAGACAAAATATTACAACACTAAGTGGGAATATTAAACTTCTATACAACTGGTGCATGTTTTGTATGGTGTCTACAAATATTCTTGTAACGAAAGATTTACATTCTTGTAACTAAAGATCATGCTAGATGGAAACTTGCCATAACACAACTTATGCAAGTTGCCAAATACATGACATCTAGGTTGCTATGTACATTGTACATGTTAGTCAGTAATCTAACAAGCAGTTCAGTACATGCCTAGAACTTATTATGTACCAAGCAGCACTTTCTGAACCCCACATTCCATTATTTCCACGCATCCTATCATGTAAGTGACGAAATCAGCCAATCTCATGTCTGCTGAATTACTTCTTGTCACCATTCCCACGTGTCATCCATTAGTAATACAAAATATCATATATATTTATTTGACATATATTTATTTGACATATATATATATATATATATTATAATACATGCACATTTTTACATTCGTACATATGTATAACAGGGAATCTTATTTACGACCTTTCTGGCACTATTGTTAACTAACTGTGGCGTGACGTCAGTGTTGTCAAGAGCTATCTCATTTTTGTCAGTTGTTTTCCGACCTTCCTCCAAGATAGACTGTCTCAGTGTCTAATACTTGTGTTAAAGATGATCTATAACCAGCTGACCAGTCTTACTAGGAAGAATTGTTCGAGAGAGGTAAGCCTACAATCTACGAGCCGGTTTCGTTGCTTTGATCGGAAAGTCGTTTTATGTGAATAAAAGTGCTGTCGTTTAAATTGTGCATTTGAAGGTCAACTGTCCGTTTGGCGGGCTGAGAAATGGCTAGTGACTGTTCATAACTCTATTCTAGTAGTTTTCTTAGGCTTTTAAAGGTCCGGAAGCTTGTTAGAAGTAGACAATTGCAAGGAATCCCTTGAAATAGCCTTGCGAATAGAAATCTGTTGAGTCCTTTCTCTGGGAGTTTAGTGAACTTACATTAGTGAACTTTCCAACATCCTGTGGTGTGTTCTAATGTGTTCCTTGAGGTACTCATAACATACATCTTTGTTTCAGTTTCTATAGCTTGGTGCCTTGCTAAATACGAGGTGGCTTCAAATGAAAACCTTAAAAGTGTGAAGGAAATTAGAACAGCCTTGCCATAAATATTTATAAGTATTTGTCAGGGGTCCAGACAGAGTAACTATGATGGACAGGTGAGACGTAAAGAATTAAAGACAGTTACACGATCACTCCAATGAAAACAGACTATAGCGTGACAGACACATGTGACAGGTTTAGAAAGCCAATCAGGCGGTTAAACCAGTGAGCTCTAATGACAAAATCTCGAGTTAGCACGAGGAAAATTCACAGTGTTGTCATTCCAGATAGGATTAAACTAACGTCTCATTCGGGCACGTGGCAGCTTAACTACAAGTTATACGGCTTAGCGACAAACCTTAACTCTGATCAACAATTCATAAAAGTCAAGCAAGTTATAGAAAGCATACAAGTTAGAGAGATTACATGTAGGGCGCAAGGAGACACGAAACTGAGATATTTACAAGTACTTTGCATCCCTTGGACATAATTAACGACACGGTCCGTATTTATGCTTCAAGTTATTAACGAACATCGTAATCGACGTGTGTGTGCGTGCGCACGTGTGTGTGTTTTTGAGTGTGTGTGGGTGTGTGTGTGTGAGAGAGAGAGAGACAGAGAGAGAGACAGAGAGAGAGAGTGAGAGAGAGAGAGAGAGAGAGAGAGAGAGAGAGAGAGAGAGAGAGAGAGAGAGAGAGACAGAGTTAGGATTGAAAGATGTAAAGTTCGGTGTGTGATGCGAGAGGGCATTAACGATTTTCAGCCAGCGGTATCCCACAAGTGAGCTCTGTCTTCCAGTATAAATGCGATGAAAATTGTATACCAGCGTTTGGTACCGCACTAGGTTGAGAAACATATTGAGAATGTAATGTATCAAAAGCATACCACAAGTTGGACTGTACATATCGAGTAAACAAGCCACCAAGCACTCTGTCCACAGAGGACAGTGGACCCCATGAACATAAGTAAGAGCGAGTGATTCAGCTGGCTGCCAAGGTTTGATTGGGTGTGTATCCCTAGCTGCCACCGTGAGTTGCATTAAATGCAATAATCTCAGCATCTGCAAAAATACCGTGTGAGCGAGCCCCGTTGTTGTGGTTACAGCCTATCATCCTAGACTTACACAGTAGCCTCTTGGCAATATCACTGTGTTCGAACAATGGGGACTGCGCTCTAATTGTATTTCTCACTCCCGTGTGTTGCCGGGGCCCATAAGGGAAGCAAAGAATAACAACACTGCAGCCTACCACGCATGTCGTAAGAGGCGACTAAGGAGGCTTCATGGTTCCGTCGCCCTGCTACTGAGTGAGTGCGTGGCGCGACACTGTGAGCTGTGAGTTTCGTGTGAAATGCTTCTGAATCTGCCCGAGGCTTTTTGGAACGTGACTGCATGTTCGGAGAGATGGCAGCTGGCTATGTCCCAGAGTTGACCGGTTTTTGCCTTATGCAGAAATGTGTGGCTGCTGGGCTTCTGGTTGACTGCCACTGCCATCGACGATGAACTGTATTTTCGTGTACTGTGTGGGTGAACATCTAGGAAAAATTCAGATGGGAAAATGACTGCCGATTCCATCAGAGATGAACTGGATGTTTCGTGGGGGACTATTGTGTTGACATTCTGGCGGCAGCATTATGCACAGTGTATCTGTGCGGGCTGTTGTCTGTTGAGACTCCTGTCTTTTCCACTTTTCACATTGGGCAGTGGAGGGCGTTTTGTGTGATATTCACTGGCACAGGAACGGAGCATAATGGGGGCGACCCGTTGCTGTGAAGTTGGAACCGCGACTGACTGACTGACTATATTTCTCAATTCACGAAGAATTAAAGAATTAAAGAACAATGCTATGGTTGAACTGTCATGCAACAGTAGTGACCTTTTGATTGATTGATTGATTGATTGATTGATTGAGGAATCGACATCACAGCATTCGGGGCATTCCCATAAGTGCTCCGTCTCCATCCTTAGTAGCCAGCGAAGAGTTCCAACACTAATAGTACCAGAAGCAATCTGATTACAAGTCCGTCTCGCCTTTTCTCTGAGCGTTGAGCGTCGGCCAGATCCCCTCGTTACTACTCGCTGTCTCATTCTTGCCAGACCATGGTAATCAATTTGCTCCTCCGAGATGTGCACGTGCTCCCACAAGGCCTCAACCACATCTGCCTTGTCATGTATCAATACTCCACCAAGTTCTGCAGAGCCAGCCAATCTGTCCGCCTGTTCATTTCTCAGCACACCGGCATGCCCCGGAGAAAAGATCCAGGCGATGCTTGTCACCCGTGACCTCCGAAGCGAAGCAAGCCACTCCGCACGAAGCCTGCCCGTCCTCACCCTCGTCAGCATGCTTTCTGAGTCAGTTACAATCACGATGTGTGTGTGTGTCGTATTCTCCATCCAGCGGAGAGCCGCAGTGACTGCCTCCACCTCAATTCTTAAGCTGGATGTTGTGGTATCATATGCCAGGCTCTCCTACCCCAAACATCGACCATTAGCTTTGGCTATGAACCCCCAGCCACTTCTCTCACCTCTTGACACCGAACCATCTGTGTAGATAATCACATCACCCGAGTGAGCATTGTCCTGAATTAGTTGCTGGATTTCCACTTCCGTGGCCCCTGCTGGCCACTCCCTGCACTCCCGGCTTAATGTGATTATAACTCTGCACAAGTCTGACTGCTCCGCTGGCACTCTGACCCACTCCTCTCCACGCCTATGTTCTCCAAGGGGCACACCTGTCTGATCGTATCCTCCGCCTAAGCCATCCATGATTTCCCTCTTATCAGTCGCTGACCCTTAACTGCGTCCAGCGCCTCATGCAGTGGGTGGTCTGTGTCTGCAGCTACTCTGAGGTATGCCTTCGCCTGCATCACCTTGAGCCTGCCAGCAACAGTCGGCAGACCAAGGATGTAACGCATACACACTACTGGGGTGTCTCTAGTGCATCCCAGAATGACCCGCATAGCTTCGTTCTGTATGCGCTCCAACTTCACCAGCTGACTCTCTGAGACAGTGAACAGCCCCAATCCATAATCAATTACTGAGAGGATCATGTGCTGGTATAGTGTGAAAAGCATTCTCTGCTCTGTGTCCATTGCAGCCATAGTTTTAAGTGCACTGAGTCCCTTTTGAGATCTTGTCACATCCGTCTCCACATGGTCCTTAAAGGATAGGCTCCTGTCAAATGTGATCCCCAGATACTTCAGTTTGTTTTCTCTGCTGACATTTCTACCATCTATCGCGAGGCTTGGGACATCAGCTCTTACAATCCTGTTGTCCAGAGAGCACCACAAAACCGCCATCTTTTCCGGGTGGATGACAGCACTCATTTCTGTGCACCAGTCAATCACTTTATCTACTGTCGCCTGTAACTCCTGGGCTGTTTGCTCCCTATCTCTCCCCTGCCTATATGCAAGGATATCATCTGCAAATGGTAGTATTCTTCCAACCCCTGGTGCTTCTAGGTTTGCAATCTTGCTCGTATACACATTAAAGAGCACCGGTGAGACTGCAGATCCCTGTGGCAGTCCCGGGGTTAAAATATGTGGCTCTAAGGTCCATGCACCCAGACGGAGAGCAACCCGACGAGAGTGCAGGACGGCTGCTATCCAGTTCACCAACCAGGGATTGACCCCCTTCTCCATCAGTGCGGCCATCAAAATATCATATCGAACTCTATTGTATGCATCCTCGAGATCAAGCGCTACCGCCATCATTTCCTGTCTACTCTGGAACCCCTCATAAACATCAAAGGCAAAAGTGGCTGCATTTGACCAGGTATCTTTTCATGGCCTATAGCTTCCCAGGCCTCTTGGAAGCAGCGTCCCCCTTTCCAAAAAATCCTGCAGCTTAACAGCGACTATCTTCTCTAAAACCTTCCCAAAAGTATTTTGAAGGGTGAACCTTTCAGAGTGGAGGAAAAGCAGATTCTATTAAATTTTTCAATGTCGATTCTCTTTATGCCACGTTAATATCAAGAAGTTCACATTGACGAATTTAATATCTATTTCGTGTGAAGAGGCCTTACTGGGATTATTCCATCCATCCATCATGTGCCATGCCAATAGGTGTGGACAGTCATGCTTTGCCATCTCACTCGATCACCAAAGTCGTGGATCAGCTCCGTGTTTCTGTCTCTACCATGCCACGTGGCCAAGCCATCGAGGTATTTACTTCTCGGTCTTCCCCTTGGTCTCTTCCCTTCGATCTTGCCAGTTGTCACCAAGTCCTCCAACTTATTTCTTCTCATAACATGCCCCAAAGCTACCCTTTGAAAATAAAGTTTGTTTGTTCGTTCGTTCGTTCGTTTGTTCGTCTCTAATCAGTTTACGATCTTCGTTTGTTTCTTGAAAGACTTGTTCATTTATTTTTCTGTCTGTCCGTGGTATTCTTTGCATTTTCCCCAGAAACCACATTTCCACAGCCATCAAATGTGTTTCAGCTTGGCTGCTCATTGTCCACGCTTTACATCCATACAAAAGTACAGGTTCTATGTAACACTTCAACACTCTTTTTCTCGTTTCAGTTGATATCTTTTTATTTGTCAGTATGTTTTTCATCTTCCAAAAGGCTATCTTCGCAATGGCACTTCTTGTTCTAATTTCTTCAAGGCGTCTCCCATTAGATGTTATGACTGTTCAGAGATAACTGTACCGATTCAGTTGTTTAAGAATATGCCCATTTACTTGTATATTACATTGTGGTATTTCCTTTTTCCTAGTGACGACCATTATCTGTGTCTTCTTACTATTCAATTCTAACCCTAGTTGTTCAATGTGTGAAACTACCGCATCTACTAAATGGTGCAGGTCCTGTTCACTGTCTACAAGAAAGACTGTATCATCTGCATATCTAGTGTTATTGATGCATCGTCCCCCAATGTTGATTCCTTCCATATCTTTTATATTTCTGAAAATATTTTCACTGTACAGGGAAAAAGATCTGGAGACATTACACATCCCTGTCTCACGCCTCTCTTAATAGGCAGATATTGATCTACTTCATTATCAGTCCTTATGGCAGCTTGTTGTTTCCAATATATGTTTCTAGCAAGTCTAAGGTTTTTTCCATCAATTTGTAGATCTTCAAGCATCCTTATCATGTTGTCAACGTCCTAGACACCTAGGGGAATGAAACTTGGGTTCATACAGGCAACAAACTCCGTTCTGATACTATCTGACATGATTTATTTACAGTAAGCTGGCGAAGAATGGTTTTCGCAGCCAGCTACGTGGCGAACATGATCATAGGAGTTCACAACAAAGCCATCATACATAATCATTACAACAAACTCTATCATCTATCTATTTAGCGAGTAACACTCCTAAATACACTGGTGTTCAATCTATCAAGTCCCCCTTAAGTTAAGCCCTGTTGCTTGTTCGATGTCCAGTCGGCGCCTGCCCTCTAACGTGTCTCGGACACGGGCTGTAACTCTCCTCGAGCTTCTCGTGGAACAGGTCCTGGCACGCGGTCAGCGTGTCCACGGAGCTGTAGGCGAACTGACCTATGTTTCTCGAAGGCTCTAGATTGTTCGAGCATTCGAGTGTGTCTCCCTTGTATTGGGGTTATGTCCCTTCTCGAGTTCCCTCCTATCTTTATGTTCCTACCGACTCCATGTGAGACTCTGACAGGGGTCCCCCTCCCCCGCTTCTATGGGTTAGTATATGGTAATTAGTCTGCACTAATTCTGTCATAGGATCACATGAAGTTGGTGTTTGGTAGTTTCGTGGATGGGAACCTGGCCATCTATATATTTGCACTATTAACTCATGTATTTCCCCGTACAACAATCCAGGATGATTGCTGAAGAGACCCTATCTCTTCCATATCCTTAAACATGCTTAGCCGACCGAAGTTCCCTGACGCTTCTTGTTGTATTTGCAATCGCGCCCTTCTCAAGTATCCATTTGATACCCAGATATTAAACTCTGTGTTAGAGAGGTTTAACAAGACAAATTGTCTTGGCTTATTTAAGAACACTTGCAATTCTTGTCCTGAATGTGTATTTTGATACACTTTTACTTCCGTATGTTTTATAGTGCTTAATATATATACATATATGCACTCTTATTTTCTCCCAAGTAACTACTTATGTTCCTGTTTGCCTGTTAGTGTGTTTACTGCTTTGTTACTTGCTCTAATAAAAATGTATGTGATTTAATTCTTAGTGTTGAGTTTTATGAGTATGTCCTACCTAATGTCTATAGTGTGGGCTACCTGTGCGTATGTGGTGTGTAGTACATCTCTAAGTGTCACGAGCTGGAATATCCCTTGTCATGAATTACGTCATCTGTGTAACGCATGTACAGGGTATTCAAACAGTGATTCTTAGAGTGAACCTATTTTATCTAACACTAAACATGTATACACAATATTAGACAAGTGTTACATTTTACACTCAAAACGCAGACAAATTAAAATAAATACTTTTTGCGTACAATTTGTCCGCTCAGTATATTGCTCTCTCATTTAATTCATTCACTGTCTGATTCGCACACCTTTCATTCAATATAATAATTTGTTAAAATATACAAATTAAGGTGAGGTAAATGTTGTCGCCATTAGAAAAAAGGAAACTGGCGATATGCTATATTCAAAGCGTCAAGTACTATCTGTACTGGTGATAAGAAATGGTTTATAAGTTAAATTGCAACAATTGTATTGGGAGAAAGTTTTAACTATGAATGAAAATGTTTGTGACATATTATGATAGAAAATGTACAATTTACATGTTCACATATTTTCTGTATACAACAAAGCACAAATGTAATACATATTTAACTAATAACATTAAATTAATTAACTCCAACGACGATCCATGTGTTGTCGTTCTTTCGTCCGTGTGCTGTTCCAATAATGTTTTACAGTTCGTAGGTAACGTTTTGGTGTCACATTCCTGTGTTATCTCTCATATGTCGTCATAGTCATAGTATATCGCTGCTTGTATGTGCGATGTTCTGTTCCGTTAGTTTGCGAGTCAATTGAAATCACGCGTATGCACAGTTATTAATATTCACATGGTACCTTTCAGTTCTGTGATTGATGAAATAACTTCACAAATGTTAATATCCACAGTTCGGAATGTTTTTGATGTACTGCTAATTGCCACTGCGGCTCAGTATAGTTAACGGTTCTCAAAGTTTCATGTCTGTGATAGCTATAAGTAGAGTATTATATCAGCTGTCGACACTTCCAAATTAAAGTTCTACAGTAAGTGTAGAGGTACACTCTTTTATGCAACAGACTAAAATATCACAGCTTATCATATGGCCACTAATTAATGTAAATAGTGTTAATCTGCTGGTGCATTGGTTAGTCGTGATAATATGTCAGGTATTATATTATCCGTACCTTTAATATGACGGATTTCAAAGTCGAAATCCAAAAGAAGAAGACACCATCTTGCTAATCGATGGTTCTTGGGGTTGCCTTCTTTCATCACCAGCAGTGGCGAATTATCCGTCAGGACAACGAAATGGGAACCTAAGAGGAACTTAGATAAAAGACTAACACAAAAACCCAAACTTAGTGCCTCCAATTCAGCTGTCGAATATTTGATTTCCGCTGTTTTCAGTT
Organism: Cepaea hortensis; assembly: GCA_963921405.1. Lineage (NCBI taxonomy): Eukaryota > Metazoa > Mollusca > Gastropoda > Stylommatophora > Helicidae > Cepaea > Cepaea hortensis. The sequence continues at coordinate 55,369,203 of OY992876.1, forward strand.
TACGGCTGACATACATGATCGGGTATCTCACGTGTTCGTATTCCTGCATCAGATATCCTCCAATGGCGATCGCACTTGCATCTGTAGTTAATATAAATGGTAAATCTATGTTTGGTAATCTCAATATGGGTGGATTCGAAAAAATGGTTTTCAATTTGCAAATTGCATCCTCTAAACGGATACTCTTACAATTGCACAAACTACATAATTGTATAGGTATCGATGTAAAAATAAGTCTAAATACTGTAAGAGTGAAAATGAATTTACTATAGGCATATCCTAAAGTTATATGAAAAGCCTTGCACCAACAGGAGTTAATGAACTGTAGCATGGTTTTTGCTTTTTCAATTTGGCGCAATGTTGATTGATACCTAAATGAGATGGTAAATAATATGGAAAATATGTTTGTTATCCGAATGGTGTTGAAAGATACATTTTGAAAGGTAAGTAATGTTGGTTGAAGTTGGGTTAACAGCAAAAGTAGCAAGAGTGTCAGTGATTTGTCTTTGTTCATTCTACTGCTTGGTGAATGTGATTGTTTATTTTTGTTGGTTGAGGTGTGTGTTTCAAAGAAATTATATTTCTCTGGTAAATCGGTGGATGGTGAATTAAACATGGTAGTCTTTGTGCTGATGGATTTAGATCCGCATCGTTTGGTATTTTTGTTCATGCGATAACGCAGTTTGTTTGTATGCAAACGTTTCTGACTTTGATTTTGTGTGAAGTCACTTGTTTGTGTTTGTTTATTTGCATACTGTTTGCTTGCATGAATGTTGCATGATGATGTTATTTCTGTATCTGTATAACGTTCTGCAGCTTTATGTGTTGTTTCTATTTTAGTTTTATGTGTCCTTGATCGATGATAAATTTGCGATGAACACATATGATGACACTTGTTTGCTAATAATACTTCTTTGTCAATAGTAGTGTCCCTTGGATATCTTTGCATTCCTTGGTTATGTTTCTTGGAACTAATGCCGTAATTGTTTCTAGTTCTCAGAGAAACAAATTGTTTCGACTCATAAAGTTGGAACTTATGAGTTCTCTCAGTTGTTGGTTTGGTAACTGCGGTTTTGTCTTCACGAGAAACTGTCTGTAATGTGAAGTTATCTTCATTGCCTTGTGTAGTAGTGTCGTTACGGCGTACTGTCGTTGCTGTGCTTTTGTCATTGTTGTTTGTCAGATAATATGATTTTGGTTGAGAGTACTTTAAAGACGTCGAGTCGGTTTGTAATGACTCGTCAAGCTGTTTGTTATGATTACGAAGAGTTGTTGCTATTGTGTCGTTGACTTCGTCGTTTCCGTTATTCAGAGAATGTGTCGTTAAAGTAGAATTGTCATCGATGTTATTGACAGTGTCGTTATTGTCCCCTGTTATCTCTGTTTGGTTGTTTATGTGGGTTTTGTGAGTCATTTGTTTTGTCACTATATTAGCGTATTCTGTCTGTTGTTGCACATTTACAGGTTCACACTTTTGCGTTTCGGTGGCATCCTCAATTCTAGGTTTTATGCTGATGTTGTCATTGACAGATTTGACTGTCCCTGTATTATGCACTTCTGTGAATTCGTTTCGAATTCCGTCATCGGTGGTCTCCCTTGTGTTTTTGGCAGTTTGAGACATGCAAATGTGTTCTTTAGTTCTGTACTCACTGTTTGCTTTTTGGGTGGAGTTTTTCTGTTCCCATTCTCTGATTTCTTTTTCGGAACAGGATCTTATATTAGGAAGATTTCCAAGAATAATATCAGCGGAAGGATCTTCTAATACTGCGCATAGCACTTGTCCTGACAGAAAAGGTGTCTGAATTTCGGCCAGTGCTAGGGGGTATCTTTCGATGGTGCCTGCGAATGTGCGACATGTCACGTAGTTGTGTGTGTAGTCTTTGTCATTGATTAATGTTCTTTTAATCCCAACTAGAGTCGCTCCGCTATCGCGAATGATTGTACATAGTTTTTATTCACAAATCCTTTCACAAATTTTAACTTGCCTTTTGATGTTAAGGCTGCGTTGGCTATTTCGTTGGATATACAAATTGTATGGCCACATTCCAAGGTGGTATCCAACTGAAATTTTCTGCGCGTATTACAGATGTTATTATTGATGGTGTTAATGATTTCTACCGCATTCCCTGACTCACTCGCACTTTCATTCTGGATGTCACATTCATTCAGTTCTTCAATTTCTTCATCCGTAGATGTATCTATTAATGATGCATTGGCCTGCTTCATCATCTTGCGACCGTCGCAACGTCCTGAATAATGCCCGTAAGCTAGACAAAAGTAGCAGTTGACCGCTCTCTTATACGCGTTTCTTTTGTTTTTTTGTTTTTCCACCATCATTTGAAGGTGATGTGGATACGTTGGTGATTTATCACAAATTGCGTACTGTTCGTGGGTCATATGACAGTATTGACACAGGACTGGTTTTGTAAATTTAGAGCGTTTTTTGAACCTATTCTCATTTGGTTTTGAATATTTGGTGTTTGTGACAGCAGCTGTTTCATTCTGACTCTTATTTTGTTGAAAAATATCACGATTAGCTGTGAAATATGCACTACCTCTATTTTCGACTTCTTGAATAGTCTTACAATCACTTTGTCTTAGAAATTTCGAGAAAGGAGTTGGTATGGTGTTCATGATCTTATCAATTACTATTAAGTCTTTTAGTTTTTCATAGTTGTTATTTGTTTTCGCTGAGGTTATACATTTTGTACAAATATCTTGGACTGTAGACACGTAGTCTATTAACGTTTGGTTAGGTGATGGTGTTAATTTGGAAAACTGCAACTGATAGCCTGCTGTATCTAGTGAAAAATGTTGTAGTATTCTTTGTTTTAAATAGTCATAATCTTTCCTCATGTCTTGTGGAATTGTTTCTATCACTTTTAAGGGCTCTAATGCTAAATTTCTCATCAAAATAAACGCCCAATCGACCTTTGAAACGTTATGGTATGACATCAAACACTCGAAGTTCTCTAAGTATGCACTTATTGAATCCCCGGAACAAAATGGTTTGATTAAGCCTTTATATTTGTTGTATTTTTGTTCCTCTTCTTTGCTCCTTAATTTGTTTACTGAAATTTCTAAGTTGGAGTCAATTTCCATTTGTTTCAATTGTAATTGTGTTTCTAATTCTAACTTTTTTATTTCTGCGTTTAATTGAGCTTGTTTGCTAGCAGCTTCTATTTGCATCTTTTTCTCTTCTCTTTCCGCTTACATCTTTGTCTCTTCTCTTTCCGCATGCATCTTTTTCTCTTCTCTTTCCGCTTGCTTCTTTTTGTCTTCTCTTTCCGCTTGCATCTTTTTCTCTTCTCTTTCCGCTTGCATCTTTTTCTCTTCTCTCTCCGCTTGCATCTTTTTCTCTTCTCTTTCCGTTGCTCTATCTTCTCGTGCTGTGTTTTCTAAATTTGTCTTTTGTGCCCATTCTCAAAGTTTATTGGCGGTATAACCTAATTTAATTCCTAATTCGATGCAGTGTTCTAATGTTGACATCTTGTAACTTTAGCTAATGTTAAATTTATAGCAATTAAATCCCTTTGGAAAAAGTGAGGTGTACAAAACTTGGTTATACCCCTTAATGTTTACATTCAAACTTTCTAACGAACAAGTTCACATGGTTATGAAATTTGCATATATATATATATATATATATATATATATATATATATATATATATATATATATATATATATATATATATATATATATATATATATATATATATATATCATTAATACCAATACATAGAAAAAATGTTACATCAATGAAAAAACAAAATGGTGAGTATCGTTTAGGGATACAATGAGCATGAAATGGGACTTATCTTATTTACTGGTTTCTTGGCTGTAGTGTTGTTTGGTTCCCCTGTTTTCTCGCCACTGCTGGAGGACAGTTTACATACACACAATCTTTCGCGGAACAATCTGATGTTGGAATTTAAAAAAAATTAGTAATTGTCACTGTAATTGTCCAGTCATGTCAATGTCAAATTTCATGAACATCATTATGTAATTACTTTTCTAGAGGGACTACGATAGCTCATTAATAGATGATACGATAGTAGCTGCAAAGTTCTAGACTTTGTTATGTATGAAAGTTGATATATTTTACTTGGCAAAACCAAGAGCTGTCGGGAAAGTGAAGCTTGCGCTTGCCAAAACCGGCTTGGCCCCCAAATAGCCTGTCAACGTCCTAGATACCTAGGGGAATGAAACTTGGGTTCATACAGGCAACAAACTCCGTTCTGACACTATCTGACATGATTTATTTACAGTAAGCTGGCGAAGAATGGTTTTCGCAGCCAGCTACGTGGCGAACATGATCATTGGAGTTCACAACAAAGCCATCATACATAATCATTACAACAAACTCTATCATCTATCTATTTAGCGAGTAACACTCCTAAATACACTGGTGTTCAATCTATCAAGTCCCCCTTAAGTTAAGCTCTGTTGCTTGTTCGATGTCCAGTCGGCGTCTGCCCTCTAACGTGTCTCGAACACGGGCTGTAACTCTCCTCGAGCTTCTCGTGGAACAGGTCTTGGCACGCGGTCAGCGTGTCCACGGAGCTGTAAGCGAACTGACCTATGTTTCTCGAAGGCTCTAGATTGTTCGAGCATTCGAGTGTGTCTCCCTTGTATTGGGGTTATGTCCCTTCTCGAGTTCCCTTCTATCTTTATGTTCCTACCGACTCCATGTGAGACTCTGACACATGTCAACATGTCTCACTTTATCGAAAGCCTTTCTTTAGTCTATAAAGCAAGTGTGTAGATCTTTGTTTATTTCTTCTTTTTTTATGTTGCATATCCCTTGCAGGACGTTGCAATCAACACCAGCATTTTCAGCCGCTATTGGTGTACAAGGCAAGTTTTTACGTTCAGTAGTTTGCTTTAATTACTGGTCTCTGTGGCTAAGGGCTTGCGAACGCGGTTTGTGAGCCCGTACACCCTGGTTCGAAACACAGCGGTGCTGGTTATTTCGAAAAAGGGTATAGGAGCCTGTCGTTCAGAAAGCAATGGCAAACTACTGAACGTAAAATTTGCCCAGGAATCACGAACAGCGAAAATGCTGGGGTTGACTGCTACGTCCCGTGAAGGACATGCAACTTAAAGTTTGCTATTATATGGGAGCCCGTTGTTCAGAAAGCAATGTATGAATGTTTGTTGATGAGTATAGATGTATGTATGTGCGCCCACACAGATCAGTCCACCCAGACGTCAGTACTCGCTTCGTACACACATAAAGGAGCACATACAATAAGTTTTGTTAGTATTACCATCATACTTAGATGCACACGTCATTGCTCTTTAATATTCGTCCACTATGGCCGACCCATTCACTAACACCCACTCATGCATTGTAGTACATCCACTGGGACTCCTCAGCTCTCATTCTCGGATAATTATCACAGCTCCATTGCTTCCAGTCTCCCGCCTCTCCCCCCTGCTCCCTTTTCACGTACTACTTCCACTCATTTACCTGGGATTTTCTCTAAACTTGGAGAGGCTGGCCGAGTGGCTAGAACGCTGGACTCTTCTTCGGAAGACCCGGGTTCGATCCCTCGGTAAGGTTTGGGATTTTTTTTTCTGTCGGGGGCAAACAGAAAATCCTAACCTGCACAGTTCACGGAAACTGCACTAGCCAGGCGGCCTTAATTCCTCGGGCTCAAAGACCCCTCTGCCATACACCGCAAGGTACTATATTGGCAGTAAATGACAGTGACAGTTTCAATAAACCGTTACCACCCACTACCCTGGTATTATCCACTACCTCATTCCCCATGACCAACAGACTCCCACGGCTATGTATACAAGAGGATAAAGAATACATTCGTGGGAGCAGTACAGTCTCGGACTCTGAGATACGTAGCAATATTTTTTTCTTCATATTTTCATTTTCTCTTCATTGCTCTTGTAGTATAATAAAACGTCCTTACCATTTCCTAGCATTGACGCCCTTTAAAATACCAATCCCTAATAATTACTGCTTAAATACCTTAATTTGGGGGAATAAAACAGCAATAGACTGACCGTGGCACAGCCAAATTTAATTGGCATTAGTTTAAATTTTGGCCTTAGTTTGGTTCACGTACCTGGCGAGACCGGGACTAAATTTGAAACAAAGGGTTCTTTGTAGCCATTTTGGTTCAGACAAACAAAGGAGACAGACGTGGTAACCCTCCCCTGTGGGGCGGGCGATTTTTCCCTAAAAATATGTCATTCTCTGCAACAATGGTACGTTAAATCTACATTATTAATATGTATTCATGTATTTTGATAAGGTACATATACCATTGTGTTTAATTAAGAATTAGTTATAATGATAAATCAACAATTCTTGTAAACTAGAGTCTGATTGATTTTTGCCACTGAGCGCCATGCGTTACCACGCTGTAATTTTTCCTATGCTTGTACAATTTCAAATCCCTGTGTTAAATCTCTTATAGGCATTGTGAACTTATATCTAACTAGCAGTGCTTATAACCTATAAATATTATGTGTACTGTAGAGTATCAAACTCATGTCAGAAAAACATTCTAGAAACTTTTCTCAATGGGGGGGGGGGGGGGCAGCCTCCTGATTCATACTTAACAGTAGAGAACTCGTTTCTGCCAATTTCATATTCCTATGTTTAAATAACTTCTATGCATTGTGAACTATATCTCACTATCTATGCTTAGAAATCTGCAAGTAATCTATGTACTATAGAGTATTGAACTCTTAAGAACATTTTCAAAGAAACAATTTCTCCATGTGGAAACAGACTACTGAGCACACATCTTATAAATGTACATTTATGGTGGAGAAATGATTTTCCTAATTCCTAATCTGTAACTTGAAACTATCGTGCTAAATATTAGTACAAACTTCTTGTTAACATATTATTAACCACTCAATATGAGTGAGGGACATGTAATCATTTCATAAAGATGTTAGGAAACTGCCATTAGGAAAAGGCCATGTTTGAGAATATAAATTCAAGAACAAAGAAAGAAAACGCATGATATAAATGAATGTTGGGAAAGGATGTGCCTTCAATCCGCATCACCTCACTGTAGTAGGAACAGAAACGAAGATTAATGTTCATAAATTGCTTGTAATATTCAGAAGACTGGACCATGCGGCATAAGTTATTCTGATAAAGAACACTCCGAATACTAGCAGTAATTGGCAAAATATACCACGGCGTTCACTAACCTCATGCTGCTGTAAGAAGTGGGGGGAAATAGTTTAGGTCTAGTTCTATGGATTAACCCATGAGGAAATCCAAAAACATAGGCTCCGGCATATTATTATGATTAATTAGCTTGTATGATTCTCAGATTAATTCATATGTGAGAAAATGTACATGTTGTGATTCTCTGTTAGGAGATCCAATTATTTATATTCTGTCATGATTGTTACTTTGCTGTTGGGAATATACATTTTGATGTTAACCCTGGGGACATGAGGATGTTCATGTAAGAATCCTTGAGTATGTCAGTACACAAGAAGTTGACCGGTTTTTGCCTTACGCTGAAATGTGTGGCTGCTGGGCTTCTGGTTGACAGCCACTGCCGTCGGTGATGAACTGTATTTTCGTGGACTGTGTGGGTGAACATCTAGGAAACATTCAGATAGGAAAATGACTGCCGATTCCATCAGAGATGAACAGGGTGTTTCGTGGGGGACAGGTGTGTTGACATTCTGGTGGCGGCATTATACACAGTGTATCTGTGCGGGCTGTTGTTTGTCGAGACTCCTGTCTTTTCCACTTTTCACATCGGGCAGTGGAGAGCGTTTTGTGTGATATTCACTGGCACAGGAACGGAGCATAATGGAGACGACCCGTTGCTGTGAAGTTGGAACTGCGACTAACTAACTAACAAGAAGACAATGTTGATTAGCCTTGACCTAATGCTGATTATAGTGAAGGAAAAGAAACATAGATTATGTATGGTTTATTCTCTTCAAGAATGAGAGATACAATTTCTACATGTTTGGATGAAAAGAATGGATTCACTCATCTAATAATCCCAGTAACAAGAGAACATAATATAGAGTGAGAAAATACCTTACTCATATTTAGAGTCAGAAGGGCTCTACAACAAGCGACGAGGGACAAGGACACATTGGACCAATACTCCTTTCACCTTCCCATTTTTTGTTTGTAATTGTGTTGTGAAAATGTTAGCACACCACAAAGTATTAATGCCTGGGTTGTATTCTTTTGTCATCCATTTCTATAGCGAGTGGTGGTTTGTTGGACATTTCACCTATCAGGATCCTGGGTTAACAGCCTGGTGAAGGTGAGTCAGGACTAAATGGCTTAACCATGATCTGGATCTAGGAAAACATCAACGTTGACTGCTACGCTTATCCGCTGCCTAGTCAGCGAAAGACCTGTTGAAGAGACACTCAGCGATTGAAAGTCCTACTTCTGTCAGGATATCCAGGATGGATCTTTGTATTTAATTGCCCATCAAGATAAATGGATATTCAAAATACACCGACAACAGAGTATCGTCTACTTTTACGTCTGGGAGATACCGCCTAGTACGCCATCAATCCGCGAGGTCAACGAAACCATGGGACATACCCAGTTTCCTGTTCAGAATTGAATAATCCTTCAATCAGTCATACAGCAGCAGAGTCAACACCAAGTTCTAGATACTAACACCAACTCAAACAAATGGGAAGAGACACTGAAACAACAATAAGCCAGTACCACCAAGGTACCAACTTAAGATCCTCTGAAACATAACTACACCAGATTACCTCAAGGTTCCAAAATCTGAAACACCTGGAAAAGAAGAAAGATCCACTTGAGATCTCAGACTTGAATACCATCAAGAAGACCACATGAAAGCAGCTAGCGGAGTACATGCCTCTACGCCTGCAACAAAAACAATCCTCTGATTGTTTGCAACCCTGTTTCTGTGCTGGAATTATTCATCTTCTGATCCATGTATGTGCAGATCAATCCTGGATATTTTCACAGATGCTACCAAGGAATGACTCAGCATATATGCTTCGACACTGGACTAGATCATAAAAGAATGACTCTTTGCTGGTCCCATGTCAACCTAAATACCATCATCAAATGTGGAATGGGTTATAGACTCGAGACTGGGTGGGTGAAACCTCTGTGTGAGCCCAATTTGGGATTCGGATAGTTAAAGCCGAAAAGCTGAACGGACGTCGACTTTTCATCAGACCTGATGATAAAAGGAATTACCTTCTGCAGAGCTTAAGTGGAACTCCTGACGTATGACCAACCTGAGGCCCCAAATTTCACAACGGCACCGAGCCCCTGGCAACAGAATATTCGTGATTCTAGCCCCACGGAGGGGATATGCGGTGTGTGATATTTCAATTCCTGGAGTATGGATTATAAAATATTCACCAGCCAGTGGATAAATATTAGGAACACAACTGAGTGCATTTAATTCGGTACCCAGATAATGGGAATAGGATCTAATATACATTGGAGATGAACACTGAACCGCACACCGGGAGATAAAGGACTCTATTAATTAGTTTAATTAAGAGTACCAACTGCTTTTTATATGTGTTTTTTTTCTATGCCATGCATTTATATGGTCAGTAGTGTTTTTTTGTAATGAGGTATAACCAAATAATGGTTATGGTATAGTGAGTATTTTGACACCAACTCATTATTTTTAAATATGAGAATTGTAAAGGGTGTCAGAAACAACTGTTTTATATGTTGGATTCTATGTAATTAGATCATTGGTTGCCTTAATTATGTAAGGTGGGTCAAGGATAGTAGATCCAATTTGTGGTTGTTGTGTTGTTTGTAATAACATTGTTTTTTTCTTGGAACAATGGGGTAAATATGTTTTGATAATGAAAATCATTCCCATGCCTGTTCATGAAATTCAATGTGGCCATTACACTTTCATGTATGTCACTACAGATCTTGATTTTAATACCTGAACTGTTTGTCCAAAATTGTTGATGTGTACATCAAGTAAATGTGATGTCTGTTCAACAGTGGTTGTTTATATGTCAATCTCTTCTAGCACTCTATAAACTTTATAAGGTGATAAGTGGGACTGGAGATGTACTCATGAATACAGTTATAAACAGGAGTGAAGTATGTTCCTTCTTGTGTTTATGGTAGAGTTCCAGGATAACCTCAAGTGGCTAAAATAATAAAGAATCAAATTAAATCCCCTAGACAACTTAACATAATATTCTCATAAATTAAAATCCACATCCCACAGCTCTCATTTTTTGTCTTTTCATAATTGTATTTTTCTCATCCCGCCATTATGTACTTTCTCCTGTACTATATGTTGTGTTTCGTGCATGCAAAAGTTTGCTGACGAAGGCTAGTCGCCACAATGTCTTGTTTGTGTCGTAATTCTGTTCAATAAAGCTGTGTGTTGTTATTATTATATATTGGTTGCATTTCCACAGCTTACCAGTTCCACCAAATTGAATTCACATATCTCAATAGTTGTAGTATATAATTATCTCCTCTATATCTGTACATATAACAATCCTCTCTATATATGTTTGTTTTTGTTTTGTTTGCATATCCTTTACAGGACATCGCTGTCAACATCAGCATCTTTCAGATGATTGTTGATTTCTTGGCAAGATTACGCTCAGGAGTTTGCCATTGCTTTCTGAGCGGCCGGCTCACATACCCCGTAAGTTACCGACGCGATTCGAACCACTGCTGATTCTCACCGTCGCCACGTTACTTACGAGAGTATACGAGATTAAGGAGAAAAGTCGCTAACCTCTAGGCCAGGAAGCCGGCCTCTATATATGTAGCGAATAAATATCCCCTCTATATTTGTACCATATAATTTTCTTAACTACGTATGCATTAACATAACTATTATCTCTGTATATGAGCAAGATGTTTTCAATGTATTGTGTCCATCTTTGTGGTGGTTGGACCCTGCCACTTTTTCCAGGAATTATGTCTTCCATCTTTCTTCTTAGCAAATCGTTTTGGCGTTTGATATGGTAAAAGTATGTCAATTTGCGTGACACAATACTGATTATAGACAATTTGCCTTCGATGTTTATCGTCATTATGTGCCATGCCGGTAAGAGTGGGTGGCATGTTTTGCCATATCACTCGATGACCAGAGTCGTGGATCAGCTCAATATTCTTGTCTCGATCACACAACGTGGCCACACAGATCATATTTAGTGTTTCCTGATGTATACTTGACTTTCTTTAACTTTAATTTCAATGTGCTTATAATCAATCTGTAATAGTCTGCATTTGGAACTGTTTTTGTGACATTCTGTTAATCAGATGTAATCAATCTGGTTTCTAATCGTGTTGTCAGGACTTCTCCATGTCCATAATCTTCTGTGATGTTGCTTAATCCAGGTGTTTATGTTCTTTTGCCATTCTACAAGTCTGTGTCCTCTCTCGATTCGTTCTCCCAAACCACGTTTACCTACTATGCATTCATGACCTTGATTTCCTACTTTCGCATTGAAGTCACCCATTATGATGTTTATATGTGAATTTTTACATTTCTTCAAAGCGTTCTTCATATCAATATAAAATCCCTCTACACTGTCTTCACTGCTTTCTCCCGTAGGGCATATATTTGAATGACGTTTACGTTAAAAAGTCTGCCGATTAATTTTACCAATAGAACCCCGTCTGACACTACCTAATATCCTTTAACATATTTTGATGTTTTCAAATCCAAGATAATTGCCTTTCCTATAGAATATATAATCTTAAAATCTTCCCCTGTCTTAATCCCTGTCCCTTTCCATCTCGTCTCATACAATCCTAATATGTTAATATTCTCTCTTCCCATTTCTTGTTTAATATTATCCAATTTTCCATCTGCACTCATTGTTCTAACATTCCAAGTTCCTACTTTCAATGATAGTAATCTTTTGCACCTAGTAGCCTGCTGACGGTCTGGAGTCGCAGGTGCACATAACTATCCCTACCGGGCAAGGCTGCTCCTATGGAGCACCCATTTACGCCGTTTCTCTGATTTTCGATGTTATCGCAAAACATAATATTGTTGGCATCTGTAAAGAAGGTAATTTGCCATTGCTTTCCTTCTTAGCAGTGACCATACTGGTCAATAACCATAGCCATTGTCTGCCCCAAAAAGAGATCCTCTGTCTATTGTCGTGAAGCTGGAGACCATAACCCACAACTATCTGTCGGCTGCTCCTCAAACTCATCCACCACCTGCACCCATGGCTTCACGTAACCCTGATTGGGAAGCTAAACGGGTACTCCACCTTGCCCAAGGGTGTCCCGTAGTTTAGCGGAGGGAAGGAGGCACAGTACTTCTTCTATTAAAGGGGATACCCCTACCCCGCTACACTTCGGTGTTAATATCTTGTAGAATTGCAGGGTCTTCCTGTGTCAGTTTTCTAAAAATGTTTCTTTAAGTACAAAAGCCATCGTAGTTTTCTCTAGTCTTTGCGAAATGGTCCATGCTTCGCTTGCGCACATTGCCACAGAAAAGATATATGTTCTAAAATAATGTACGTAATTTTTGTTTTGCTTTATTTCTCAACAGACTTTTAATCTGCTTAATATCTTCGTTTCTATAAACAGTCTCTATGTGACCTCTCTTGAACACTTCCCAGTGTTGATTGTGGAGCTATAATCTCGGATATAGCTGGGAGATATTCAACGTTTGTGACACTTTCAATGTCTTCATTGTTAACTGCGATCTTTGGTTGAAATATAGTGTTGTCTGAGAATATTATCTTTTCATTTTTAAGTTCAGAGAAAGGTATCGATCTTCTCCTCATCATTTGACAGACACGATTTACTTCTCTAATCCTTTAGCACTATTTCATTTGGCAGCAGTGTCATATGCATATTTGAGTTCTGGAATTTGATTTCAACCAATTGTCAATGGATCAAAATTGTCACTTGTTATCGGAAGTTGTTTATTTCAGTGAAATGTGCGGTTTCAATTTCCTGCAATTCAGATCAATGTGGAAAAGTTTGTGTCTAACGTACGAGGGTAAGATAATAAGTAAGTCATAAATGGCTGAAGAAAAATAACTACATATGATAACAACTTGAACCAGTTTATTTGAATACATACATTGTCCCTTTATTTCTCAACATAATTTCCACCAACATTAATGCACGTATCCCATCGTTTTATCATTCCTCCGAAACCGGCTGCATAGAACTGCGTGCTCTGTTTTCTAAACCACGTTTTCACTTAACATTCAACTTCGGCGTCATTCACGAAATGTCTCCCACCAAGGTGGGTTGTCTGTGATTATGCTGACAAATGTTTGTCCTGTAAATCGGTGCAGAGCTGGGTAGAAAAAGTTACGAGGGCGAGTCAATAAGTAAGACACACAGTTTTGTGGGATGGCAGGTAAATGAAAACAAAGCACGCAGTTCCATGCGGCTGGTTTTGGGAGGACTGATAAAACGACGGGATAAGTGCATCAATGTTGGTGAAATTATGTTGAGAAATAAAGGGACAATGTATGTATAAAAATAAACTGGCTTCAAATTGTTATCATGTGTAGTTATTTTTCTACAGCAATTTGTGACTTACTTATTAACTTACCCTCGTATAATTTAGTAATAATTAAAACACAAACCTCTCAGATACTTAAAAATCAACCTAATTTTGGTTCGATAGATAATTTTCATAGCTGAGCATACTACAATGTATCATAATTAGTAGGAAAGCGGTTAGCAGGTATCAGTTTTGGAGTTATGAGAATGCAACTAGACAGTATAAATCACTGGCTCATATACATCTAATTCTTGCAAATATTCGAGGGAACGTCATTAAGTAACAGGAATTTATTATAAAGTGCATGGAAGAGTGTTGAAAACGGGAAATCTTACTTGAGGACACAAACTGGCTTTTATACCCCATACAGGAGTGGGGAGGATAGAACAGTTTCCGCATGAGGAATAGCGATTAAAAGTTGACAACCTCACTATCGACTTGCACCGTGGAAGAACACCAAGGAGTTATTCGTTTTTGTGTGGTCAGAGGGTATAAAACGTGGAATCTGCAGGAGAAAAATGAAGCAGTGAGTGTTTTATGGGTAGAACGATTATAAAATGGAAGACAATGCGTCATTGATGAACTGTAAAGGGGGAGACCTGCAAGTATAGCATCTGACACACACGATGAAACGGTATATTGACCAGCAAGTCCATGTGTAATTTGTACAGCGAAATAATAATGAAATCCATACACGACACGCTAGAAATATCTGTAAATTGGTATGATGTGAATAACCTGCGTTATGCTGATGAAATGATGTCGGTCGCTGAAAATGAAATGCAGTTACAAGAAACGATAGATGTAATTACAACAGAAAGTCAAAACAAAGGCCTTGGTCCGAATAACCGAAAAATAGAAGTAATGGTTGTTACAAATTAAAAGTGTATACCCAAATACAAAACTAAAATGAACGTCAATGTATTTACATATTTGGCTACTTTAATAACAGCAGATTGAAAATGCATTAACAAAGTTAAATGCATAATAGCCCAAGCAAAGGCGGAATTTCGCAAGATGAAGAATATTCTATGCAAACTTGTTTGGATCTTTGAAAGAACATTTTCGGGATCAGAGGTTTGCAGATGACAACGAGGCGTTGCAAAATTTGTCTAAGGCCTCACCCAAAGATTTTACCCTGGAAGGCATCAACAAGTTATTGGACAGGTGGCGCAATTGTTTTGCCAGAAAGATGAACGATGTTGAAAACAAACAAACAAACAAACAAATAAACAAACATAATCTGGTTTGCACTATCGTTATTCGTAAAATACATGTTACTTAATGACTTCTCCCAGTATATACTAATCCTACAAATAAATATAAGTCAACAATGTCACAAGCATTGGAACTAGCACATACACGTATTTAGAAAATGTCAATGAATGTGTTGTGTATGAGTAATCTCATGCGTTAACAGTCGTAAAAATAGTCCCCAATGCACACTGTTACAGTGATCGCAGATTAATTACGGACACATTGAGGGTAAAGTTAAAGAAAGTCAAGTATGCAACAGGAAACCCTAAAGATGATTTGTGCAAATTGAAAACTGACAAAGAAATAAAAGATAACATAGAAGTAAAGAACAAATATGATATATTGTCTGATCAAGAGATCCTATTTCAAGATGTGGATGATCAATTGGAAATGTTAAAGAATTCAATCAACTGTGCTGCAAAAAAAAAAAAACTGTTCCAAAATTAAAGAAAGTGGCTCGTAATACATGGATTACTGAAGGAAATTTACAACTAATGGAAAAAAGAAGTCAGAACGAAAATAATCCTGCCAAATATGAAGAAATTCAAAGCAAAGTCAGAAGAAGGAGGTAAAAGACGCGTGGCTCGAGAAAAACTGCATAGAAATTGAAAAACAACACGACAGTAAAAGTACCAAACTAATGCACACAAGAATTCAGGAGCGTACTAATCAAAGAACACATACATCAACAGGCTACATAAAGACAAAAATGGAAAAATCATAATAGAAAAAGATCAGATTTTAAATGTATGGTCAGATTATGTGAAAAACCTTAATGATGAAAATATAGAAGAACAGTATAATATTCAAAATAATAATGAAGGACTATCAATTTTGAAGATGGAGGTTCAGAAAGCACTTAACCATATGAAATCTGGCAAGACCCCCGGTTCAGACAGCATTAAAACAGAAATGATTAATGCTTTAGACGAATATGAAATAGATTGTTTGTTTGTTTGTTTGTTTGATTGTTTGTTTGTTACACGTTTGTCTAATCTGGAGTGAAACAGCAAGAAGGGGCTTGAGTTACCAGACTGAGAGTTACCAGACTGCTGAATACACTATATGATACTGGAAATATATCTCATGAATTATGTAACTCTGTATTTATTGCAATCCCAAAGAAATCAGGGGCCTTGGAATTTGATCAACATCGAAAAATTAGTTTAATGAGTCACGTCACGAAAATTTTGCTATGAATTATCATGCAAAGCGTTAGGAAGAAAATACAACCTGAAATAGGAGAACAATGTGGGTTTGTAGAAGGCAAGGGTACAGTCGGCGAGTCAGACAACCATGACCGCGAGGTCATGGGCTAACGGGGCTACGGCTTTCCATAGAGGATGGACTCCCTATGGTCAGAATTTTGTCCTAAACCTGCGACTGGCCTAGCAAGCCGGCATGGGATCTTCATACTGCTCGTAGAAAAACTAAGAAGTATAAACGGACTGACCCAAATGGATATAGACCCAGCAATGTTAATGGACTACGAGATAGATCAGCGATTCAAAAAAATAGGCATAATTAATGCCTAAAGTAAAGAAGAAGAACTTATAGAAACAATGGAAGAGAGGAAAATTGGACTGATGGGAATAGGGAATATCAGAATAAAAGGGGAAGGATGCAAGGCGATCCACCACAGTTACACGTTTGTCTATTCTGGAGTGGAACAGCAAGAAAGGGCAAGACACAGTGTGGGAATAGTCATTGAACCACGGCTAGCAAGAGGAATACTAGAAATAAAATATACATCAGAAAGAATCATAACAGTGAGAATAAAAAATCAAACAATTACAACATATATACAAATTTAACCATTTAACACAAACAATGATGAGCAAGAATGCGAGGAATTCTACGAAGACATCCATGACGTGCTAAATAAAATAGATAAGCAGGACAACATCATAGTTATGGGAGACCTTAATGCAAGACAAGGACACATCAGAGCGGGTATAGAAAACATCTCGGGGCATTTGGAGACCAACATAATGAAAGAAACGATGACGGAAGTAGACTGATAACACAATCTCTATATAATAAACACATTCTATAAACACAAAGACTCACAAATATACACCAGCTTGAACTAGAACGATCTAGACACTAAAAGTCAAATTGATTTTATATTAGCAAGAAATAAGAGAGAGAAATATATTAGATGCAAGGACAGTGCCTAACTTAAGTATAAACACAGACCACAAAGCAGTCGTTGCCACAATAAGAACCATCAGTTGAAGAAAGCAAAGACCAGGAAAATACATGCCATGCGAATCAGTAAACTTAAATAACCTCAAAGACGAGGCAGTGAGGGAAAATTATGAGAAAGAACTAACTGAAATTTTTGTAAAATTACCTATAGAAAGAAAGACAGTGGAAGAAGAATATAAGATGTTCAAATCAAGCATTTTAAATACTCCAAAAATAACATGTGGAACCACGAAAAAACGGAAAACACGGATCAAGAAAATAACAAGTTGGTGGAACGTAGAAGTAAAGAAAGCTGTAAAAGACGTAAAGGAAAAATATAAAAAGTGGTCGAAGAGCAAACAGGAATGCGGTTACATAGAATATAGAAAGCGAGAAGACATGTGAATAGAATAGTAAAGATAGAAAAACACAAAGACTGGGAGGAGTATGGAGAAACCCTAAATAAAAACTACAAGGAGGCAACTAGAAACGTCTACAAAAAGATCAGTGCAATGAGAACCAGAGGAGAACCCTTTGATCCGACTGATAATTAATACAGTGAAAATGGAGAACCAATGAGTGAACAAAAACAAATCCTAATAAGATGGAAACAATACTTCTACTTCGAACAACTTCTCAACATCCCATCAGATGTCACAGGAATTCAAGAAATCGACACAGATGCCACCGAAGAACTAGAACTAGACATACTGAAAGAAGAAATTATAGAAGCCGCCAGATTATCCCCATTGAACAAATTACCGGGATAAAGATGAAATACCAAATGAACTAATTAAAGCACACCAATAAGCCAGACATGGGACAATGGATACTCACGCAAACCTCAGGTCCTGTTTGTTTAGTTTAGTTTTAGTTTATGGATCAACATCACGGCACACGGGTGCAACCCATAAGTGCTCCGTTCTCCTCCTAACTCATAACCTGAGTCTGGAAAAACTCAGCTCAGTGCACGAACTCCGTAGCACCGCCGAGGATCCTGAAATACTTGGGTAGATTTTTAACTCGAAATTTTGTCCGGGCAGCTCCGTTAGGCTACTCTTTTTCGACTTCCAACTGCCAAGGGATTTTTTACGTGCGCAACAATACACACGGGCGTCCGATCTCACTACCCAGAGACCAGGGGAAATTACAGGAAGTCCCGGTGGATTTTTTAAATAAATCCTGGTCCTCACCGGGGCCTGAACCCGGGAACTCCAGCACTCGAGGCGGACACCATACCTCGAGACCACGCAGCCCCCTTAAAGGCCCTGTATGACATCACACTGATGTTGGACAACAGGATGCCTTCATCCGACGTACAGGACTTCGCGTTGGAGCTCAAGCCAACGAACACAAGCAAGCAAGCAAGCAATTGCGAAAATATTATCCCCAGCTCAGAAGAATTCCCCGGTAAAGGTGTTATTCGAGCTGTTCTCTAGGTCAGTGTTTTTCAATCTTTCTGCTAGAGTAGATCCTTATGCAAATGTTTATGTTGCTCAAGGAACTCTTTGTGATGATCCAAGTGTCTGTCCTTTTTTTTTTTTTTTTTGCATATCCTTTACAGGACATCGCTGTCAACACCAGCATCTTTCAGCTGATTGTTGATTTCTTGGCAAGATTACGCTCAGTAGTTTGCCATTGCTTTCTGAGCGGCCGGCTCACATACCCCGTAAGTTACCGATGCGATTCTAACCACTACTGATTCTAACCGTCATCACGTTACCGACGAGAGTAAACGAGATTACGGAGAAAAGTCATAACCTCTAAGCCACGAAGCCGGCAGTGTCTGTCCTACTTTATGTAATAAACCAGATGGGCAGAAATGTTGCATTTAGGCGATTTCGGTCTGTTTCGTCGGAACCCCTGGCTTCCACTCGCGGAACCCCGGTTGAAAACTCTGCACTGGGCTGCTTAATTAGGCCGGCCCTATTTATATATTTTGAAAACCTTATTATGGGATATATTATATTACCTAAGGTACCTATAAACTTTATCTGTACCTCTGGTGAGCCGTAGCCTCACCAGTGACCCTTAGTGCTCTGCATTTTCTGTGTTTCAATAGGATTTTAATTACGTTTCTAATTTAATATGTTTTTTCCTTTTCAGATCCCGTGTACTTCACCCTTCATTATGACTACTAAGAAAAGTTAAGTGGACGCTGAGTGTCGCGTTTTCAATGAAGAATGGGGAGTAAAGTACTTCTGTGTGGAAACAAATGACCAGAAAACCAGTTGCCTAATATGCAGAGAAAGTGTTGCCGAGTCAAGTCTACCCCGAATCACAGTGTGGCTTTCGACAGAACCGGTCTACCATTGATATGATATTCTCATTGCGACAAATGCAAGAAAAATGCCGTGAACAGAATCAACCACTGTTTATTGCCTTCATCGACCTCACAAAGGCATTTGATTTGGTCAGTCGTGAGGGTCTGTTCAAGGCACTAAAGATGATTGGCTGCCCACCAACTCTTCTGTCCATTGTGGAATCGTTCCACACAGGCATGAAGGGTATAATCAAGTTTGATGATGCAACTTCTGAAGAGTTTGAAATCAAGAGTGGAGTTAAGCAAGGTTGTGTACAAGCTCCCACCCTCTTTGGAATATACTTTTCACTTCTACTGAAATATGCCTTTCGTGATCAGGATGGTGGTATATACATTCACTCACGCTCAGATGGCGGCCTCTACAATGCTCAGAGATTGAAGGCCAAGACCACAATTAGAAGGGTACTGATCAGAGAGTTGATTTTTGCAGATGATGCTGCAGTTACGACCCACTCTGAGGAAGAATTGCAATGTCTACTATCTGCATTCTCCAATGCTTGTTCTGAATTTGGTTTAACAATTAGCAAAAAGAATACACAGATTATGTCACAAGGTGCACATGGGGTACCATCAATCTTTATTGACGACGCCGAACTAGAGATGGTAGACCATTTTACATATCTAGGATCAGTGGTAAATAGCAAATTATCCCTAGATCAGGAAATCAACATCCGGATTGGTGAGGCGGCAACAACAATGAATAGGTTAAGAAAAAGAGTCTGGGAGAACAGGAAGCTTACTGCCAAAAAAAAAGTCCTTGTCTATCAAGCCTGTGTCCTTAGTACTCTCCCCTTATGGCAGTGAAACCTGGACAACTTACTCACACCAAGAGAAACGTTTAAAACAGCTTCCATATGCAGTGTCTGCGAAGAATTCTTGGTATTAAGTGGCAAGACAAAATCACAAATACTGAAGTATTGGAAAGATCAGGTTGTGTGACGGTTTATTCCATGCTCAGTCCTCGTAGACTTAGATGGATAGGACATCTTAGGAGGATGGATGATGGTAGAATACCTTCAAAAGACATCCTTTTTGGTGTATTACAGATGGGTAATAGTTCTAAGGGTCGGCCTCTACTACGATACAAAGATGTGTGTAAGCGGGACATGATTGATACAGGCATTGATAATGCACATTGGGAGCAAGTCGCCGCTGAATGTGTTGCACGGAATAATCAGACATGGAATAAAGACAAAGGAGAACATTATTGCAGATAAGTCACACACCAAGCGTTTGAGACGTAAGATGGTGCATGATGGTGGAAATGACCACGTGTTCACATGCACCCACTGTGAACGGACATTTACAGCGCGAATTGGCCTTATTAGTCACATTCGCTACCGCCATAGTTAAAAGTTATTATCCCTTTTTAAAACACAAACTATCGTCTGTCAAGACGGCAAGGTGCCAATGAACATTACATAAGCCGGCCTCCCTGGTCTAGAGGTTACACGACTTTATTCGTAATCTCATATACTCTCGTAAGTAACGTGACGTTGCGCGAGAATCGGTAGCAGTTCTCTCCGTTTCGGTAACTTACGGGGTATGTGAGCCGGTCGCTCAGAAAGCAATGGCAAACTACTGAGCATAATCTTGCCAAGAAATCAACAATCAGCTGAAAGATGCTGATGTTGACAGCGATGTCCTGTAAAGGATATGCGAACAATAAAAAAACATTACATAAATGAACACCACCCCTTGAAGATAACGCGTTAAGAATAGACCCATCAAGTGGTCTTTTCCCCTTTTCTCTATATTCTGTGAGTGAGAGAGTTAGTGGATATACCTCCATGCTTGTGGTCTGCTTCCATGTCCTCAGTGTCCAGCAACTAAGTGTCTCAGTCTCCCTGCTTAAGCTCCTTTATTATATGAGTAGTATCTTCTGCTTAGAAAAGGTTACTTTATCAACTTAATGTCTTGCCATAAAAGCTCTCTGAGACTCCACTTTCCTTCTTGGGGCAGTACGTACAATACTGTATATTACGCGACGATTGTTTTGTGGCGAAGTGGTCAAGCCGTTTGACTCGTGCTATTAAGGTTGTGGTTTCGATTCAAGGCCGCGTCCTTCGGTTTACGAGTTAAATGTTTCGGAGACTCCTGTGGGTCGTCGCTAAAAGCTACGGAGTTCGTACTTTGTGCGACGCTTTCCGTGCTGCGGAAAGAGACCGAGCCATATGGGATAAAACCAGGTGCAATGAAGTCGACCCTGTCGACTTTTAAGCGACTTTTTTTAAGCGACGCGACGATGGCTATATATTTATTACACAATACTGTCACTACGCGGAGTCATCTCTGAAGAACTAGGACTGCACGTTGTCTGTGCTACTGCAGGTAAATATATCCTTGTTGAATTCCAACAATCAGACATTAAACATCAATGGAAATAATGCTCCTGAATGCCATATCGTTACAAATGAAACATTCCTAACGTAGAAATAGTTACGAATACCGTAATGATTCCTTTTCATATTTACTGTAACTACAGACGTTGATGGCATAAATATTAGACATGTCCACTCAGAACTAATGGCTAGCGATCTTACTACCTTAATCTCACGCCGATTGCTCGCACTTCGGCTCCGACCGATCGTTGGCCACGACAATCCGCGATTTACGGATGTCTAGCCCTCCCTACTGCTGTCTGCTTCCGTGTTATAATGACTGAATAACAGTACACAGCTATCTGTTTATTTTCAGTAACAATAACTAAATAGTTGTGATTATCCGAACTATTGATATTGTGTTTAAATTCCTACATTATATAACCTTCAATAAATGAGATACATTTATTTCAGCCTTTTGGAACATAACAGTAGTTATACAGGATTAAGTGTCAAAGTATAACCAGGCACCTTAGGGTTAGACGCTAGTAATGGATGATCACCTGATGTTGATTGTGATAGTAATAAAGAATCGAATTCACTGCACTCGAGATAAACCCTCAGGTGCTCGGTTTCTCCCAGTAGAAGTCAAAGGGTGTCGGTGTTGATTGTCCCTGTTGTCGGTTGGTTAGCTAGAATCTGTCAAGTATCATATTTTCCTGGGGCGGGCGGTTGTGTGATGTTGAAACCGCTCCATTTTTCACGTAGGAGGTGGATAATTTCATCTCGTGCGTGTGATTTCTGCGCTAAGATGTAAACCAGAAGATTCTTCTCAAGATTTTCGCCGGTGCTACGGAGTTCGTGTGCCATGTGCCGATATGAGGCAGACAGCGGTAAACTGGTGTATTAAGAGTAGGTTTACCGTAGAAAATGAATTACCGTAGTGAGAGCAATTCACGCTATCACTATGAACTAACACGCACGAATAAATCAAGGAAAGTCAGTGTGGAACTCATGATGATAATGAATAGCGAAGGGAGACTATTCAAAGAAGTTGTGTATCACGTGACGGCAGTTTGGTAGTTCACGTGAAAACGAGACAGCTGGACTCAGTCAGGCCAGGGTCTCGATTGAAGCAAGACGTGAAACTGGGTTGAAGCTTAGATTATTCACTCCATTAGTGTAATGATTCTTCAGCAAGAGGCGAAAGTATTTCGTATAGTTGTGCGGCTGATTGAATAGCCATTCAAAGCAGTGTGTCGAAACGATGGCGGCTCAGCAATGCTCCAGGCCAGACGTCAAGGGCGAACGGCCGTAAGTGTGACCATAGCGTAGTCAGACATTGTGTTAGAAAGTACTGTGCAAAGGAGACGATTGTCTCTCATCAAAGTTATAACATTACTCAGCTGCTTTGAATATGTACTTTGTATATTGATCGCATGCCATCCCGCACCATTCGGGAAGGTATGATGATATTTGCTGTGATAATCGTCAACAATAAATATTGAAGAATGTCAAGGACATCAGGTTGTTCAGTGTTTATATCCTATGAATGTTCCTGCTAAAGTCTGTTATTGAGGCTGAGAAAACGAGCCGAGAATCAGCTCCGTGGCATCGTGCATCTGAGTGAATCAATCCTTGTGTGTTTTCCGTAGCGTGTCGGGTTACTGTGTTGTTTTCTGGATTTTTCAAAATGGCGGACTAGAGTGTGTGCCCTATACATAAGGTAAACAAAACTTTTTGACTTTTAAGGCGCGGTCCACGGCGTAAGAGACAAGGTAGACGGGCTGGTGCCAGACGCTTCAGACGCAGATGCGACCTACTGGGTCTCAAGTACACGCGTATTATATATTGGAATTGTGCCAGCGCTTAACAACGTGGCCCTATCTTGGAAAGCCTGGAATACAGGAACGATATAGTTGCGCTTCAGGAGACGAGACTGGGCGTTACAAATACTCCATAAAGCCGGTTTCAAATGTTTTTACAACAGGCGACACCTGAGAATGGCGATTCAGTATAGTGGTTTCAGGACTGGACATGTCCATGTGGGACAGTGAGGAGATACAATTGCAGGCTGTTAGAATTCACTCCGGTCTACCATTCGTGTTGGTGAATGCTTATGCTATGCCTGTAACGCGGGGTGTGGATTCCATAGATGACAGTGTTTGAGTGACATATTATTTCACGAGAGGAATGTCATTTTCTGTAGCGATTTCAACGACAATGGCAAATCGTGGGGTAATATTTCTTCCAACACACAGGGGGAGGAGCTCGAGGTAGAACTTGAAACCAGTGATCTTGTGTGTATCAACAGTGGCTGAGTCGTCCAGGTGACGAGAACATTGTTATTGACCTGGCGCTGGTGTCTCCGTCACTCACTACGGTGGGTAGATGGGGCGTCCTAGGGCACCATGGCAGCGAATACCACCCTTGAAGCATATTGGTAGAGAACGGCAGAACCAGGCAGCACAAGTCAACGGTCAAGACCTTTACGTATGACAGTTCAGAGCAAGATGTGCTGAGTAAACTAAGGCGTGACAAGCGCAGGAATCATCACGGCAGGAAAAAAAAAGCTGGGAACAGCCACTTTGGCGGAATTGTGACGTGGAGAAGGCCTGGGTGGATAAGCGTGATGCTGTAAGGAAATGGCAATACGCCAAGAAGAACAGAGCTGCCCATCCTAGTCTTATTGTGCAACTGGAAAGAGAGATTGTGACAACACTGGCCCGGATCTCAGTAGATGTCACTATATTTTCGTTGGGTTCAAAATCAAAGTCTGTCTATCCTTCCACTAATTGTCCGGGGGACGGTGCCCGGACGACACTTCCCATATGAAGACTGTTGATACATGAAGACACCTAACTGACTATAAGAGAACGATCTTATAACAGGTGAATCTAGAATCTTTATTGAAGATTCAGACTCTGACAAACAGACAGACAACAGACGGACAAACAGACATGAACAGTTAGCTGGTTGAGAGTTGTCTGGTAGACACTCTCATCATCCCCCTGGCGTTCTGTCCGTGCGTGATAGAATGTCAGTCTGTAAACACAGGGGTTATAACACAGTCACATGATCCTGTATTATGCCTTCGGGGCTATTCCAAACAGCAATAGCCCATAGCACCCGTCAACCGCAATTAGGCAACCAACCCATAGCAAAGGACTTCTCAGAGCACTTCAGGTTGACAGCCCACAGCAAAGGGTTTCTCAGAGCACTTCAGCAATGGCCACAGTACTCGTTAACCGCAAATAGGCAACCAGCAAACGGCAAAGGGGTTCCTGCAAGCAAGAACAGGACAGGTGTATAACTCCATCACACCCTGGCATAATACATACTGCATCAATACTCAGCACAGACTCCCTCCCTTCCGTGGTCAGCCCCTCGAGCTCAGACCACTATCGTATGCCTGAACTCCCAGATGAGCGATGTAGACCTGAAGGAGATGACCGACTGCTTTAACCAGAGCATTAGGAATGCATCAATACCACAGAATTGGTTACATAGCTATCTCATCCCTCTCCCAAAACCATTTAAGGATCATTCAAAGCTGAGCGGTTTTAGGATCACCACCCTGCAAAATACATTTGGGAAGGTTTTAGAGAAGATAGTCGCTGTCAAGCTGCAAGAGTTTTTGGAAAGGGGGAAGCTTCTTGCAAAAGGTCTGGGGAGCTACAGGCCAGGAAAAGATACCTGGTCAAATGCAGCCGTTTTTGCCTTTGACGTTTATGAGGGGTTCCAGAGTAGACAGGAAACGATCTCCTTGATCGCTTGATAGCAGCGCTTGATCTCGAGGATGCGTACAACAGAGTTCGCTATGATATTTTGATGACCGCACTGATGAAGAAGGGGATAAATCCCTGGTTGGTGAACTGGATAGCAGCCGTTCTGCATTCATTCTCGTCGGGTTGTTCTCCGTCTGGGTGCATGGACCTCAGAGCCACATATTTTAACCCAGGGACTGCCACAGGGATCTGCAATTTCACCGGTGCTCTTTAACGTGTATACGAGCAAGATTGCAAACCTAGAAGCACCAGGGGTTAGTAGGATACTAACATTTGCAGATGATATTCTTGCACATAGGCAGGGGAGAGATAGGGAGCAAACAGCCCAGAAGTTGCAGGCGACAGTAGACAAAGTGATTGACAGTTGCACTGAAATGAGTGCTGTCATCCACCCAGAAAAGGCAGCTGTTTTGTGGTGCTCTCTGGAAAACAGGATTGTGAGAACTGATGTCCCAAGCCTCACGATAGATGGTAGAACCGTCAACAGAGAGAACAAACTGAAGTATCTGGGAATCACATTTGACAGGAGCCTGTCCTTCAAGGACCATGTGGAGTCCGTTGTGACAAGATCTCAAAAGGGACTCAATGCACTTAAAACTATGGCTGCAATGGTCACAGAGCAGAGAATGCTTTTCACACTATACCAGCACTTGATTCTCTCAGTGATTGATTATGGACTAGGACTGCTCACTGTCTCAAAGTGTCAATTGGTGAAATTACAGCTATGCGGGTCATTCTGGGATGCACCAGAGACACCCCAGTCGTGTGTATGCGTTACATTCTTGGTTTGCCGACTGTTGCTGGTAGGCTCAAGGTGATGCAGGCGAAGTGAAGGCATACCTTAGAGTAGTTGCTGACACAGATCACCCGTTGCATGAGGTGCTGGACGTATTTAAGGGTAAGCGATTGATACAAGGTAAATCACGGATGGCTCAGGCGGAGGATAAATCACATCAAATCAAATCAACTTTATTTTCAAAGGGTAACAAATTGGGCACGCAGGCCCGTCTTACATTCGGCCCTTCCAATCACTCATATTTCGTTCATCGAGAGCATTATACATTTACATAGGAAGAAAGATAAACATTGTGAAATGAATGTTGTAAACATAATCAAGACAAATTACCACGTTATGAGGCCCATTTACCATCAACCCATACATCACCCCACCCACACACACACACACACCCAGGGACACATGCATACCCCACCAACCAACCCATCCCCCTCCCGCACATCCCCCACCCACACACACTGCCTTCACCTGTTCTCCAAACCAAAACACATTCGCCACACACAAACATCCCCCACCAACCCACACATCACACGCCCACCCACATACACATCCTAACCCACACATCCTCTCCCCCACCCACACCTCCAACCACCCATCCCCCAGCCATATCTCCATCGACCAAATATTCCCCACCCTCGCACACACATCCCCCACCAACCCACACATCGCACATCCACTCACACATCCCCAAACCATACACACACATTCCCACAAACTGATATCTCCCTACCCCGACACACACACACACACACACATTTCCCTAACCACCTATACATCCCCAATCCACTCACACACCCCCACCACCCACATGTACATCCTCCACCCACCCACACATGCCCTAACCCAATCCCCCACCACACACACACCCACCCGCACATCACATACATCCTCTACCACGCAATATTCCCAACCCACACACCGCACAATTATCCCTCACCAACACATCCCACACCCACATACCACCATGCATTCCCACCTACACACCACAGACATATCCCCCACCCACATACCACACAATATTCCCACCCACACCCACACAGATACCCTGACCCATCCACCCCACATACCCCACCCACACACACATACCCCACCCACACAATATCCCTACCAACACACCACGCACCTCTCCCCACCCACACATGCATTTCCCACCCATCCACCAACACACACTCACTCACGCACACATCCTCCACTACACACCCACACACCCCCACCCACCCCCAACCAAACATCATTCGATCACAATACCCCTACCCACACACATCCTCCACCCACTCACGCATCCCACCCCGACACATACACATCCCTCACCCACCTACACATCTCTAAGCCACTCACACACCCCCACCCACACATTCTCCATCCACGCACACATCTCCCACTCACACACCCCCACCACCCACACATACTTCTCCCAACCACCACACACCCCTACTCACCCACACATATCCCCCACCCATACACACATTCCCCGCACCCATCACACGCATACCCCACACCACACACTATCCCCCACCCACACACACATCCTCACCCATACCACCACAAACATACCTCCCATCGACACACCATGCACGCATCCCCCACCAACACACCGCACACATATCCCAAACCCACACACCATACACTTCTCCCCACCTGCCCTTACATGCCCAGTCCACCCACAATATCCTCTACCCACACAACCCCGCCACTCACACATACTTCCCCAAACCATCCACTCATCTCCACCCACCCACACATATCCCCCACCCAAACACACATCCCCCGCACCCTCCCATATACATATCCTCCACCCATACACACATCCCCCACACCCATTCCCACACCCCTACTTTCACCCCCACACATCCATCCACACATCCCACCAACATCACTACCCACCAACACCATCACACCCAAACCCATCCAAACGCATACCCCACCCACATTCCCCCACCCACACATCCCCACCCACACATATCCCCACACTCACACACATCCTCCACACACACTCACACATCCTCACATCTAGACACATATAAAATGCCTCATGTGAGCATTGAAACTAGTATGAACAGACTCCAACACTTTACTCACCCACATACACTGACAATTGTTGTGAGCAGTCTCATAAAAATGTTAAACATGGAGAAAAATGTGTACATAAACAGTGTGTGAAGTAAAAATAGTGATGCTCCCACACACACACACACACACACACACACACACACACACACACACACACACACACACACACATTCACTCTTACGCTCACTCATTCTGTCTTTCACTCAAACTACAGTAATGTACATGAGTTTACATTATACATGATAAAATCAAATGGTATTTAACTGATAATATGACAGATGAGAATACACAAACATATGGATTCGCGTGTTACATAACATGCGTATTACATGACATGCATCTGTTCAGCTCTCTCTCTCTCTCTCTCTCTCTCTCTCTCTCTCTCTCTCTCTGTGTGTATTCTTTCATATATACACACTCACACGCATGCGCGCGCTCCCACACACACACTAACACATCAACTCTCCCACTGTCTCACTCTCTCTCTCTCTCGTTCGCTCTCTTTCTTTCTCTCTCTCTCTCTCTCTCTCTCTCTCTCTCTCTCTCTCTCTCTCTCTCTCAGACTCACTATTTTCCCCATTCATTCACTCTGTCCATTTTCATTCACTTTATCTCTAACTCTCTTACTCTCTCTCTCTCTCTCTCTCTCTCTCTCTCTCTCTCTCACTCATACACAGACAGACACACACCCTCACGCTAACGCTATCACTCAATGTTTCACTTACCCTAGCGCACTTACTCACTCTTTTACTCTCTCTCTCTCACTCACACACACGCACTCTAACACTCATTCACTCACTCACACACACTCACTCTCTCACTCATTCACTCCTCACTCATTCACTCACTTACTCTCTCACTCTCTCACACACAATCGTTCACACACACACTCACTCTCTCAATCACACTCTCTCACACATACACATACGCATGAATGCAAGCACGCACACACTCCCTCACTCAGTCTCACACATACACGTACGAATGCATGCACTGACACATTCCCTCACCATTTCTCGCTCAGTCACTCTCTCCACCCACACGCATGTACGTGCGCACACACCAATTCACTCTCTCACTCTCTCTGACACCCACTTTCTCTCTCCCCCCCCCCCCCCGCACATATATGCTGAACAATTATAGTTAAACAATTATAATGAACAATTATAATGAACAATTATAATGAACAATTATACCAGTAAATGAATTATGGTGGCATATAGTCGGTAAGGATTAAGTATTGAAAGAGTTTTCGGTTAAATGTGTAGGGATTCATTGGAGTTTTCAGATCTGGAGGAAGATCATTCCATAAGTGAGCACCAGAATAGGCGAAACATGTTTTGTATAGGTCCAATCTAGGCTTTGAGAGTTGTAACAAATTTAGGCGCTTGCTGTTCATTGCATTAGATTGAATCAGCGGCAGAAGATACTCTGGGGTATTTTGAGATATAATTTTATTCACTAATTTGGCTTTGTTAAAAAGGAAGCGCTTTAGAAGTGGTAGAAGTCTTAGATGACTGTATAAATTATTACTTACAACGTGCTTTCTGCCAGATACGATCAGACGATTCTGCTGGATACAATCAGACAGGTGTGCATCTTGGAGAACATTAGGCGAGGAGAGGAGTGGGCCAGAGTTCCAGCGGAGCAGTCAGACTTGTTCAAAGTTATAATCACATTGAGCCGGGAGTGCAGGGAGTGGCCAGCAGGGGCCACGGAAGTGGAAATCCAGCAACTAATTCAGGATAATGCTCGCCCGGGTGATGTGATTATATACACAGATGGTTTGGTGTTGAGAGGCAGAAGTGCCTGGGGGTCTTAGCAAAAGCGAATGGTCGCCGTTTGGTGCAGGAGAGCCTGGCATATGGTACCACAACATCTAGCTTAAGAATGGAGGTGGAGGCGGTCAGTGCAGCTTTCCGCTGGATGGAGAATACGATACACACACACACACACACATCGTGATTGTAACTGACTCAGAATGCATGCTGAGTAGGATGAGGACAGGCA
The DNA here is from genome assembly GCA_963921405.1 of Cepaea hortensis. Lineage (NCBI taxonomy): Eukaryota > Metazoa > Mollusca > Gastropoda > Stylommatophora > Helicidae > Cepaea > Cepaea hortensis. Next base: position 55,399,462 of record OY992876.1, read on the forward strand.
AGCTTCGTGGAGTGGCTTGCTTCGCTTCGGAAGTCACGGGTGACAAGCATCGTCTGGATCGTTTCTCCGGGGCATGCTGGTGTGCTGGGGAATGAACAGGCGGACAGATTGGCTGGCTCTGCAATACTTGGTGGAGTATTGATGCATGATAAGGAAGACGTGGTTGCGGCCTTGTGGGAGCACGTGTACACCTCGGAGGAGCAAATGGATCACCATGGTCTGGCAAGAATGCGACAGTGAGGGGTGACGAAGGGATCTGGCCGACGAAAGACGACAGACGAAAGGCGAGACGGACATATAATCAGATTGCTACTGGTACTATTAGTGTTGAAACTCTTCGTTGGCTGCTGAGGATGGGTACGGAGCGCTTATGGGAATGCCCCGAATGTTGTGATGTCGGTTCCTAAATCAATCAATAAATCAATCAATCACTCAATCAATCATGAACTCCCAGAGATATTTCACAGACAAGTTAGGTTACAAAACTTTGTAATCCTAACGCACGCCCAGTAGCTTTTCAGCTACACGTCTTATCCCTTGTAAATCGTAGAGAGGATGACACGTTCCCTATCGTCTCATCAATCAATTAATCAATCAATCAATCAATCAATCATGTGCAATGCCGGAAAGCGTGGGCGGTCATGACTCGCCATTTCACTCGATCACCAGAGTCGTGGATTAGCCCAGTGTTCCTGTCTCGATCATGCAATGTGGCCAAGCCATCCAGGTATTTACTTCACGGTCTTCCCCTTGGTCTGTTCCCTTCGATCTTGCCGGTTGTCACTAAGTTCTCCAATCCATTTCTGCTCATAACATGTCCAAAACATTTTGACTGTCTACGTCTAATTTCTCTATTCAAATTACGATTTTCACTTGTCTCTTGTAGTACTTGGTCATTGATTTTTCTATCTGTCCATGGTATTCTTTGCATTTTCCTCAGAAACCACATTTCTGCAGCCATCAGATGTTTTTTAAGCTTGACTGCTTATTGTCCAAGTTCCACATCTATACAAAAGTGCAGGCAAGCTGCTGGAGACGTTAATTACCAGGAAAATTTCAAGCCAGCTTTAGAGGTAAGGATGTTTCCCACCTTCCCTTGGAGTTTACCGTCCAAACAGAGAAACCTGGACCAAAACAGCAGCTTTTGTCTATGATGTATGTTGAAGGTTTCCATTCAAGCATTGAAACGTGATGCGGCGATTGGTCTTGAGGATGCCTACAATAGATTACCGTTGGATGTTTTAATGTTTCAGCTGTTTGAACTCAAGACACGTCCATTCCTCCTTAACTGGACCGCTGCAGCCCTCTTCTAACGGAAAGTAGTTTTTAGATGTGGCAGTTGGACTTCTGAACCAACAACAATATATCCAGGCCTGCCACAGTGGTCACCATTATCTCCGGTCCTTTTCAACGTCTTCACTGTGAGAATCACCAGCGAGCAGATCATTGGACCTGGGAGAACATTGTCATATGCCGACGATGTGTTAGTGTATCGTCAGGGTAAAGACAGAGATTGGACTGCTGTGGAACTACTAACCGAACTAAATCGCATAAGCACTTGGTTTGTGGAATCTGAGGCAATGGTCAACACAACGAATACAGCAGTGACATGGTTATTTTTGAATAACCATACTGTCAACACTCCAACACCAACTGTAAATCTGTGTTCAGAGACTGTGGAAAGAACGCAGGCAATGAATTATCTGGGGATACGGTTTGATCGAAGCCTTGCTTATAATGAGAACATAGAACAGGTGATAACAAAGGCCAAGCGGGGTTTGGCTACGATGCGGGTGATGGCGACAGCAAACTGTGAACAGCGCCATATATGTCTTCTATACGAGGGTCTGGTCATTTATGTTTTTGAGTATGCGATGTCGATCCTAACTCTCAGCCGTAAGCAGATAGAAAGAATGGAAAGGGTACATAACGAAGTTATGTGTATTATTCTTGGATGCACAAGAGATACAGCATGCATTGCGATGCGGTATCTTCTTGATTTTCCAACCATTGGTTACAGAATACAAATTTGCAGAGCGTGTGCCTACCTCAGAGTCAATGCAAACACACAACATCCACTGCATAGTGAAATTAAGAAGCTAAAGGGTAGCAGGTTGGGTGGGTCAAGCCGAAGACATTTTTCAACAGGTGTGTTAACTTGATGTCTTAGAACCTGGCGAGGGGTGGGTACAAGTGCCAACAGATTTCTGTAGGTCGTTTTTAGTGTGGATCCAACTAGACAGAAAATGCAGACAAGAAAATCAGGCTGCTGTGGAGGCGGAAGTGCAAGCGTTGATCTTCCAGAATTCGTTAGATGGTGATGCTGTCATTTACACAAATGAGTCGGTCTTTCGGCGAGTGAGAAGTTTATGGGCCTTTACGGTTCAGGCCAGAGGAAGAATTGTGAAGGAGGATTCTGGTGCTTTTGCTTTGACCACAAGTATGGAAGTCATGGTAGTAAGTAAAGCAATAACATGGCTCTAGACACAGACATTCACTAGGGCAGGGGTGGGCAAACTACGGCCCGCGGGCCGCATGCGGCCCGCCAAGTGATTTTATGCGGCCCGCGAGGGCATTTAGAAATACAATTTTTTAATTCGTTTTTAAGTTATTTTGTTGAATTTTACAGAATTTCATGTACCGTTATGATGAGTGTCAATATAAAACGTAAGATTGTAGATGAATGCCGTGTTTTTAATGATGAATGGACAACTAAGTACTGTTTTATAAAAGTTGGTAGCACATCAGTTTGCTTGTTGTGTCGTGAGTCAGTGGCTGTCTTCAAGGAGTACAATTTAAACAGACATTATCAAACAAAACATTCCGATTTCGGATACAATTTAACGACCGAAGAGAAGGAAAGGAAATGCCTTGAGTTGGTGAAAAATTTGGAGAAACAGCAAACTGTTTCAACTAAACAGTCTTCAATTCAAGATGCTGCAACTGAAGCTAGTCTTGTGCTTTCACACAGAAAGGTAAAACAGAACAAGCCATTTTCTGATGGCGAGTTCATCTAGGAATGTTTGCTAGATGCAGCAAACATTATGTGTCCAGAACAAAAACACAGATTTGACAACATTACTTTATGAAGGAGAACTGTGGTCAGACGTGTTGACAAGATCAGTGACAATGTGATGTATAAACTTCAAGATGCAAATAAAAAATGTGTGTGGTACTCTCTTGCATTGGATGAGAGTACCGATGTACATGATACTGCCCAATTATTGATATTTATACGTGGAATAAACACTTCTTTCAAACTCACTGAAGAAATACTCAGTGTTGAGTCATTAAAAGACACAACCACAGGCCATGATGTATTCAATGCTGTTACTAACTGTATTGAAAGAACTGGATTGCTTTGGAACAAGATGGCAAGTGTTACAACTGACGGAGCTCGTGCTTTGAGCGGACAAAATGTAGGTCTGGTAAAGTTGATAAGTGATAAGATTAAAGCAGAATGTCCAGACCACACATTATTACATTTTCGCTGTGTGATTCATCAAGAAAGTATGTGTAAAACTGTTTTGAATATCAAGCATGTTATTGACCCAGTTGTCAGTGTCATCAACCTCATCAGATCAAGAGGACTTAATCACAGACAGTTCAAGTCATTACTTGACGATTTGGAAACTGAACATTCTGATGTCTTGAACCACACCAATGTTCGATGGCTGAGTCTCGGCAGGGTGTTGAGGCGAGTGTGGGAACTCAGAGAAGAAATAGTGATGTTCCTAGAGATAAAGGGCATTGCATGTGACTTTAATACTAACATTGTCAATAAAGAGTGGCAGTTAGACTTTATGTTTGCCATTGAAATTATGGAAAAGTTAAATGAACTGAATGTCAAACTTCAGAGCAATGGTGTGTTTGCACATGAATTGTATGTATATGTAAAATCATTTCAGGCAGAACTCTCACTGTTCTCCAGACAAGCAAGTGAAAAAATATTTTGTCACTTCCCTTTGCAGAAACAAGAAACCATTTCTTGTGAAATGACTGAAAAATACAAAGCCCAATTAGATGCATTGATTGAAGAATTTGGATGGAGATTCCAAGATTTCAAGAAATTAGAGCCATAGTTCAATATTCTCAGTTCACCTTTTAGTGCAGAAGTTGATACAGCCACAGGGGACATACAGTTGGAGCTGCTTGACTTACAAGCAGATCATGACCTGAAAGAGAAATTCAAGACAGATGGTTTGCTGGGTTTCTATGGATCTTTATCACAAGAATCATTTCCCAACTTGAAAAACTTTGCAGCTACACTTTTATCATTATTTGGATCAACATACATTTTCGAACAAGCATTCTCTTGCTTGAAGATCAACAAATCTAAGAATAGGTCTTTATTGTCGGACTGCAATTTGCATGTTGTCATGCGAATTTCAACAAGTACACTTGCTCCAGATTTCAAGAATATTGTCAAAAATTGCAAGCAGTTACATACATCTCATTACAAATCAACAACTGTAGTGACAATGTAGTCGCTGTGTGTCTAAATTAAAGCCATTGATAGATAATAAAGAATATTTGTTATAATAACAAGTTGTAAAATCGTGTTAACAAATTAGTAAAAGTTTTTGTCCATATTGTCAAATATAATGTATAAGTGTATAAGTAAAATAAAATTGCAATAATTAGTTATTTATACTGCTTAATAACCTATAAATAATTACTTATTACTTATTACTTATTGTGATAGGTTGCTGTAAACAAAATGGATATATATATCCTACCAGAAATAGGAGAAGAACAATGTGGGTTTGTGGAAGGCAAGGGTACAGTAAATGCTGTGTATATACTGAGAAACATAATCGAACGTTCTATAGAAGTAAACAAAGATCTACACCTTTGCTTTGTTGACTACACAAAGGCTTTTGATAAAGTGAGACATGTCAACATGATAAGGATGCTTGAAGATCTACAAATTGATGGAAAAGATCTTAGACTTGTAAAAAACATATATTGGAAACAACAAGCTGCCATAAGAGTTGATAATGAAGTAAGCCAATATCAGCCTATTAAAAGGGGTGTGAGACAGGGATGTGTAATGTCTCCAGATCTGTTTTCCCTGTACAGTGAAAGTATTTTCAGAAATATTGAAGATATGGAAGGAATCAACATTGGGGGACGATGCATCAATAACATTAGAAATGCAGATGATACAGTCTTGATTGCAGACAATGAACAGGACCTGCAAAATTTAGTAGATGCGATTGTTACACACAGTAAACAACTAGGGTTAGAATTAAATTGTAAAAAGACACAGATTATGGTCGTCACTAGGAAGGACGAAATACCATAATGTAATATACAAGTAAATGGGAATATTCTTCAACAAGTGAGCAGGTACAATTATCTCGGAACAGTAATAACATCTGATGGGAGATGCCTTGAAGAGATTAGAACAAGAATCGCCATGGCAAAAGTAGCCTTTAGCAAGATGAAAAACATATTGACCAATAAAAAGATGTCAATTGAAACGAGAAAAAGAGTGTTGAGATGCTACATTGAACCTGTACTTTTGTATGGATGTGAAGCGTGGACAATGAGCAGTCAGGCTGAGAAACATCTGATGGCTGTAGAGATGTGGTTTCTGAGGAAAATGCAAAGAATACCATGGACAGCCAGAAAGACCAATGAACAAGTCCTTCAAGAAACAAATGAAGATCGTAAATTGATTAGAGAAATTAGACGTAGACAGTCAAAATTTTTTGGGCATGTTATGAGAAGAAATGGATTGGAGAATTTGGTGACAACTGGTAAGATCGAGGGGAACAGACCAAGGGGAAGACCTAGAAGCAAGTACATGGATGGCTTGGCCTTGTGGCATGGTCGAGACAGAAACACGGAGCTGATCCACGACTCTGGTGATCGATTGAGATGGCAGAACATGACCGCCCACGCTTACCGGCATGGCACATGATGGATGGATGGATATATATATATATATATATATATATATATATATATATATATATATATATATATATATATATATATATATATATATATATATATATATATATATATATGCGGCCCGCCAATAGCTTTACATTTGTCAATGCGGCCCTCTGCACGAAAAGTTTTTTTTCGAACAAGCATTCTCTTGCTTGAAGATCAACAAATCTAAGAATAGGTCTTTATTGTCGGACTGACTTGCATGCTGTCATGCGAATTTCAACAAGTAAACTTGCTCCAGATTTCAAGAATATTGTCAAAAATTGCAAGCAGTTACATACATCTCATTACAAATCAACAACTGTAGTGACAATGTAGTCGTTGTGTGTCTAAATTAAAGCCATTGATAGATAATAAAGAATATTTGTTATAATAACAAGTTGTAAAATCGTGTAAACAAATTAGTAAAAGTTTTTGTCCATATTGTCAAATATAATGTATAAGTGTATAAGTAAAATAAAATTGCAATAATTAGTTATTTATAATGCTTAATAACCTATAAATAATTAATTATTACTTATTACTTATTGTGATAGGTTGCTGTAAACAAAATGGATACATATATCCAAAATGGATATATATATATGCGGCCCGCCAATAGCTTTACATTTGTCAATGCGGCCCTCTGCACGAAAAGTTTGCCCACCCCTGCACTAGGGTATGGTTCCTTAGCGACTCAATGAGCATGCTCAAGATGATAGAGAGAGGTGGATCCGAAGAAAGTGGTTGCTGTCTCTGGAGCGGTCTCGGCTGGCAAAGATTAGTTTTATTTTCGTGCCAGGGCATGCGAGAGTACAAGGAAATAAGGGGGTTAAAAAGCTCGCAGTTAAGGCTACTGTAGAAGTCAGACGCACCATGGATCAGACTGACATTCTGAATGCTCTACGAGAAGTGAATTGTTCGCAAGAACCAAGTGATGACTGTGAATCTACAACCATGTGAATCTACAACCATGTGAATCTACAACCATGGTCAGGATGCCTTAATAGCACATTAAAAGAGGTGTGGCCAAACACGAACAATATGCAGGAAGCCACATAAGACTGATAAACCAACACAGAGCTAGTGTCGTTAGCCGCTACACGCTGCGGGATTTACTGAGGAAGGGATCGGAGCACTTATGGACTGAATGGTTCGATGTGCAATGAGGATGATCTGTTGACTAACTAACCAACCAACCAACCAACCAACCAACAAACCAACCAACTAACTAACTATCCAACCGACCTACTGACTAACTAACTAACTAACCAACCAACTAACTAGCCAACCACCCATCCAACCAATCAACCTACCGACTGACTAACTAACTGACTAATAACTAACTAACTAACCAACCCACCAACCAACCAACGAATCAATCAACTAACCAACCAACAAACCAACCAACCAACCGACCAACCGACTAACTAACTAACTAACCAACCAACCAACCAACCAACCAACTAACTAACCAACCAACAACCCAAACAACTAACCAACCTACCAACTAATCAATTAACTAACTAACTAACCAACCAACTAACTAACTAACCAACCAACCAACTAACTAACTAACTAACCATCCAACCAACTAACTAACTAAGCAACCAACCAACCAACTAACCAACTAAGCAACCAACCAACCAACTAACTAAGTAACTAACCAACCAACCAGCCAAGTAACTAACTAACTAACTATTCAACCAACCAATTAACTAACTAACTAATTAACCAACCAACCAATCAACCAACTAACTAACTAACTAACTAACTAACCAACCAACCAACTAACTAACTAACTAACCAACCAATTAACAAACTAACTAACTAACTAACCAACCAACTAACTAACCAACTAACTAACTAACCAACCAACTAACTAACCAACCAACCAACTAACTAACTAACTAACTAACCAACTAACTAACCAACCAACCAACCAACTAACTAACTAACCAACCAACCAACTAACTAACTAACTTACTAACTAACCAACCAACTAACTAACTAACTAACCAACCAACCAACTAACTACCTAACTAACCAACCAACCAACTAACTAACTAACCAACTAACTAACTAACCAACTAACTAACTAACTAACTAACCAACCAACCAACTAACTAACTAACAGACTAACTAACCAACCAACAAACTAACTAACTAACTAACCAACCAACTATCTAACTAACCAACCAACCAACCAACTAACTAACTAACTAACTAACCAACTAACTAACTAACTAACCAACCAACCAACCAACTAACTAACTAACTAACTAACCAACCAACCAGCCAAGTAACTAGCTAGCGAACATCCAAACTTGTAAGTAAAGGTACAGGAACCCTTGTCTTGGTATGAAGTTTAATTGATATATGATGCTAGCCCCATATTTCTAGTACATTTATTGTATTCCTAGTACAGATTGTGTGAGTGGGGGATGTGTGGGTGGGTGCGGGATGTGTGTGGGTAGGTGCTGGATGTGTGGGTTCGCGGGGATATGTGTGGTTGGGGGATTGGTGGTTGGGGGTGTGTGGGTTGGTTGTGGAGGGTTTTGGGATGGTGAGTGTGTGTGAGTGATGGGATGGGTGGGGGAATGTGTGTGTGGGTGAAGAGGTGTGTGTGGATGGGTGGGTGAATGTTTGAGTGCCCTGTGGTGTGAGTGTGTGGGTGACGAGTATGTGTGGGTGGGTGGGGTATGTGTGGGTGGGTGGAGGATGTGTCTCTTAACATGGTAATATGCATTGTTTATGTTTACAACATTCATTTGACAATCTTTTCTTCCTACGTGAATGTATCATGAACTACTGATGAACGAAAGATGAGTGATTGGAAGGACTGAATTTACTGGAAGGCCCAAGTTACTGTTCGTTACCTTCTGTTGGCGGGCCTGCTTGCCTAATTAGTTACCCTTTGAAAATAAAGTTCGTTCGTTCGTTCGTTTCTAGACTAACTGGCATTTGATCAGTGATCTGAAAAATATCACGCATCTACCTTTACTACACAGACCATTTTATGGTATCCATTCTTAAAATGGATCGATTGGGAGCGTAGGTCAAAGAAAGAAAACCCTGCCCCGAGGGTATTCGAACACACGACCACCGGGGTGGCAGGCAAGCGTGCTACTCATTGCGCTACCGCGGCTTTCATCAAAACTTGCGGTGTATGAATACGCCAATAAATCATGCCGAAACTATATTGAGTGTTTCGTTAGAATTTACAAATATGTCCTTACCATTGTATTTGGTCGGTGTTAAATGTGCATTAACAGTCCAAGATGCCCAATTTCTCCAGAGATTAGTTACGAGCCAGGGGCATAACGTAACAAGGTGAAACTAGACATGAAATAATATCCGAAATTCTTGTTTGATACCAGTATTAGACATCATGCTAACATAATAATACATTGGTTTCGCAATGCATGACGACTAGTACCAGACAATGGTCCACAGAAATAAGCTGTACACAGATATAGCGGCAATAATACAAATGGCCTTACTCCCTGAAAAGTAGAGACCACTTAGATCACGGTGCTCATGACACACACCAGAGCTCGTTCCAGAACTGTTGTCATATCCGAACGTCGATAATCGACTAGCAAAACCCCGGCGAAGATGAGGTTGCATGTTTAGACTGAAATAATATGCGCATTATCTCTGCAAAATTCAAAAGCATCGTTATAGTCAATGTGCACTAGAAAGGTCTCCAGCATAATAAGGTTAATTTCAGTTCGCGAAACTGAGAAATATCTTGAAATACAGTTCGCTAGATCAAGCCTTTGATTGTGCCCTAATAGCTAGTGCAACATCCCCCTAGGGTTTACAATGATACACTCCGGTAAACATCATAAACTCTCTGATTTAGGAATGTGATGTCGGTATCCACACATATATTTATGCATTCAAGTTCATTACATAATGCAAGGAAATACTGTATAAAAAATCTGGGACACTGACGTTTTGCGTTTATGTTTCATTACATAGCGGCTGCGAACAGTGTTCGGGGCTGAATAATCATCATCCTTTGAGTTTTCGCAAAGAGTATACTATACATTTGGCTTCTTCTTCAACTTTTATCATGCGGCGTTCCTGTTATGTTTGTCAGCGTCAGGCAAGAAATTTCTTTCAGGATAAGGCGCTTGTCTGGACCGAGAACAAGTTACTGTTCGTTACCTCTGCAATATAGTAGAACATTGCCTCCGTTCTTCCTGTTAAAATTTTAAAAAATTGGAAAGTTGCCAGCCTGTTCGACAATTATGTAAAAGAAACGCCAAGAATGATAACACCACTGATCCATTCATAATTGGTTGAAACTCAGTTCTATAACTTAGACGTACAGATTACATGGTCCTCCATTCAACTGTTGATGGGATATAAAGCAAGTTGATCTTCACCATCATCGTGTGTCATGCCGGCGAAGTTGCGAGTTCGGACAAGTCTGGGGCGGAAAAATAGTAGTAAACACTATATTTATTCATAATAAAATGTGTGTCTGGTATGCATTTTATAGTGTCAGGAACGAATTAATTGAATTTACATTGATTCTTGTGGAAATAAGTGCCTCAGTTTTCGTCGGTTTGGGATTTCGCCGATTGTTTTCGGACGGATTATCGACGAAAACCGAGGTTTTACTGTATTGTGTTCATCAGTCTGTTTACTTGGTCTGTTCCTTATTCTTCGAAGACACTGATCAAATGTTATGATATGGTGTGGGCCCGGGTCTTGCCAGTTTTTATATGGTTAAGAGCATTCTGAACTCCCGTCTTCACAATTGACGGTCCTTTATTATTATTCCGAATATCATACTGTTCTTCTCTAGTATCATCACAACGGTGTTTCACATAATCTGACCATACATGTAAAGTCTGATGTTTTTCTGTTAAGATTTTTTGTGTTCAGGCAGCCTGTTGATATAGATGTTCTTTTATTTGTAAGCTCCTGAATTCGTTTGCGCATTAATTTGGTATCTGTACTGTTGTATTGTTTTTCAATTTCTGTGCAATTTAGGAGGGTACTGATCAGAGAATTGTTTTTGCAGATGATACTGCAATTACCACCCACTCTGAGGAAGAATTACAATGGCTCCTATCTGCTTTCTCCAATGCTTGTTCTGAATGTGGTTTAACAATTTGCAGTAAAAAAAGACACAGATTATGTCACAATGTGCACATAGGGTACCATCAATCTTTATTGACGACGCCGAACCAGAGATAGTAGACCATTTTACATATCTAGGATAAGATTTAAATAGCAAATTATCTCTAGATCAGGAAATCAACATCAGTATTGGTAAGGCAGCAACAACAATGAACAGGTTAAGAAAAAGAGTCTGGGAGATCAGGAAGCTTACTGCCAAAACAAAAGTCCTTGTCTATCACGCCAGTGTCCTTAGCACTCTTCTTTATGGCAGTGAAGCCTGGACAACTTACTCATACCAAAAGAAACTTTTAAACAGCTTTCATATGCGGTGTCTGCGAAGAATAGTTGGTATAGTGGCAAGACAAGATCACAAATACTGAAGTATTGGAAAGATCAGGTTGTGTGACGATATATTCCATGCTCAGCCTTCGTAGACTTAGATGGATAGGACACGTTAGGAGGATGGATGATGGTAGAATACCAAAGGACATCTTTTGTGGTGAATTACAGATGGGTAAGAGATCTCAGGGTCGGCCTCTACTACGATACAAAGATATGTGTAAGCGGGACATAATTGATACAGGCATTGATAATGCACATTGGGAGCAAGTCGCCGCTGAACGTGTTGCATGGAGGGCAAATATCATAAATGGAATTAAAGACAAAGGAGAAAATGATTGCAGATAAGTCACACACCGAGTGTGTGAGACGTGAGATGGAGCATGATAGTGAAAATGACCATGTGTTCACATGCAACCACTATGAACGAACATTTACGGCGCGATTTGGCCTTAACAGTCACATTCGCAACCGCCAGGCGTTGTAGTTATTACGCCTTTTTGAAACACAATGTAACAAACTATCGTCTGTCAAGACGGCAAGGTGCCAATGATGCAATTTTTCTCAAGCCATGCTATTTTTGCCTCCTTATATAATGTTCTGACTTATCTGTGAATCTCTTAATATTTGTCAGGATTATATGTGTTGTGTTTACTTGTTCCCATACGTCGTAAAATGTCTTAAGTCAATTATTTCTTACGACCTAGTTTCTTTAATTTTTGGATAGTGTTTCTGTAAACAAACTGAAGCATTTCACTTCAGCATATTCCAGTGATCATCCGCATCTTGAAATATGATCTCTATATCAGACAATATATCAGATTTATTCTTTACTTCTATGTTAAAATTTTCTTGTATTTCCTTGTCATTTTTCAATGTACACAGATTATATTTAGTGTATATTAATGTATATGTCTGTGGATTAGCTTTCCCTATTAACAGTGTCCCTCGCCTTCAGTCGAACCCACTCCGACTTTAGAGCTACTTGTAATTTACGTCCCCAAGTCAAGAACGACAGGTCAACAATTTAGTCCCGCAGTCCGGTATAGGGGTTAAACCATTTACCTCGGCATCAGCACACCGCATGTTTAAGAACACGCATTCTTACCCATTCGGCTATGCAGACCTGCTCTTCAAAGTATTATCCATTTCATTATAAAGTTCCTCTACACTATCTTCACTGCTCTCTCCTTTTGGGGCATATATGAAAAAAAGTCAAAAACTCTGCAGATTAATTTTGCCAATAGAACCATGTCTGATACTGAAGTGTATCCTTTAACAGACTTTGATGTTTCCAGATCCAAGATAATTGCTGTTCCTCTCCCCCAGAATATAAAATCTGAAATCCTCCGGTGTCTTAATTCATGTCCCTTTCCATTTCTTCTCACACATTCCCAATATATTACTATTCTCTCTTCCCTTTTCTTGTTTGATGTTAATCAATTTTCCATCTGCGCTTAAAATACAATCATTCCATGTTGCCTATTTCAGTCATTGTCTTAAAGAGATCAGCCGCTACACGCTGGGGGATTTGTTGAGGATGGGATCCGAGTACTTATGGACTGAATGGTTCGATGTGCAGTGAGGATGATCTGTCGACTAACTGACTGAATAACGATCTTAAAGAGATCACATGTTTACAGTTGCGAAACTTGAGACCATAACCTACAACTATCTGTCGGCTGCTATCAGAATTCCATCCACCACCTGCCTTAAGAAGTTTCCTGTGGGAAACATTCCTAACACGGTTATGAAAAATATAACAACTTCCTCAGAAACAGAACATCGTTCCTCTGCGTAAAACAGTTATTCTGTCGCCATTTTTCGGATGTCCATAAATGGCTTGAGTATTAATACCATTAATCAAACGTAAAATTAAATAATATTAAAGCATTTATTTAACTATTAATATATTAGGAATGTGTGAAACCAGATGGAGAGGGGCAGGGATCAAGACAGGAGAGGATTGTAAGATTATTTATTCAGGAGAAGAAGAGCGGCAAAGAGGTGTAGCCATTATGTTGGATCGGCAACAATCAAATTCTATTAAAGGTTATTGGGCTGTGTCAGACAGAGTTCTATTAGTAAAATTAAACGGAAGACCTTTTAAAATAAATGTCATTCAAATATATGCTCCACCAAGTGAATGCAGTGAAGAAAGTATAGATGAATTTTATAATGACATGAAACTTGCTTTGAAGAAATCTAAAAAATCAGAAATAAATATTATAAGGTGTGATTTCAACGCAAAGGCGATGGATGCTGTGTAGGCAACCATGGCTTGGGAGAGCGAAACGAAAGAGGATACAGACTTGTAGAATGGGCAAAAGAACAAAAAATGGTTGTAGGAAACACCTGGTTTAAACAATATCCTAGAAGCTTATGGCAGGATTAAAAACCAGATAGATTACACCCTGATTAGCAGAAGGTTTCGAAATGCGGCAACAATAGTAAAAACAGTTCCCAATGCAGGTTGTTACAGTGATCAGAGATTAATTACAGGCAGACTGAGGGTAAAGTTAAAGAAAATCAAGTATACAACCAGAAACACTAAATATGATTTGTGCAAATTGAAAACTAACAAAGAAATACAAGATAATTTTAACATAGAAGTAAAGAACAAATTTGATGTATTGTCTGATTTAGAGATCCTATTTCAAGATGTCGATGATCAATGCAAAATGTTAAAGAATTCAACCAGTTTAGCTGCAGTAAAAACTATTCCAAAATTAAAGAAAGTGGGTCGTCAGACATGGAAAAAGAATTTTACAGCTAATGGAAACAAGAAGACAGAACAAAAATAATCCTGCCAAATATAAAGAAATGTAAGGAGGAAAAAGAAGCATGGCTCGAGAAAAATTGCTAAGAAATTGAATCACAACACAACAGTAAAAATACCAAACTAATGCACAAAAGAATTCAGGAGCTTACTAATCAAAGAACACATACATCAGCAGGCTGCCTAAAGACAAAAGATGGAAAAATCACAATAGAAAAAGATCAGATTTTACATGTAGGGTCAGATTATGTGAAATACCTTTATGATGATAACAGAGAAGAACAGTATGATATTTAAAATAATAATGAAGGACCATCAATTTTGAAGATGGAGGTTCAGAATGCTCTTAACCATATGAGATCTGGAAAGACCACCGGTTCAGACAGCATCACAACAGAAATGATTGATGCTTTAGAAGAATACGGAATAGATAAAGTTACCAGACTTCTGAATACCATATATGATACTGTAGATATACCTCATTAATTATGTAATTCTGTATTTATTGCAATCCCAAAGAAATCAGGAGCCTTGGATTGTGATCAGCATCGAACAATTAGTATAATGAGTCACATCCCAAAGATTTTGCTAAGAATTATCATGCAAAGAGTTAGGACGAAAATACAACCTGAATTAGGAGAGGAACAATGTGGGTTTGTAGAAGGCAAGGTTACAATAAATGCTGTGTACATACTGAGAACAGTTATTGAACGTTCTATAGAAGTAAACAAAGATCTACACCTCTGCTTTATTGACTACACAAAGGCTTTCGATAAAGTGGGACATGTCGACATGATAAGGATGCTTGAAGATCTACAAATTGATGGGAAAGACCTTAGACTTGTAAAAATAAACATGTATTGGAAACAACAAGCTGCCATAAAAATTGATAATGAAGTAGGTCAATATCAGCCTATTAAGAGAGGTGTGAGACAGGGATATGTAATGTCTCCAGATCTTTTTTCCCTGTACAGTGAACATATTTTTAGAAATATAGAAGATATGGAAGGAATCAACATTGGGGGACGATTCATCAAATCAAATCAAATCAAATCAAATCAACTTTATTAGGGTCACAAATTGGGCGCGCAGGCCCGTCTTACATTCGGCCCTTCCAATCACTCGTCTTTCGTTCATCAAGAGCATTATACATTTACATAGGAAGATAAAACATCAGTAACATTAGATACGCAGATGATACAGTCTTGATTGCAGACAATGAACAGGACCTGAAAAATTTAGTAGATGCGGTTGTTACACAAAATGAACAGCTAGGGTTAAATTGTAAGAAGACACAGATTATGGTCGTCACTAGGAAGGAAGAAATACCACAATGTAATATACAAGTAAATGGGAATATTCTTCAACAAGTGAATCGGTACAATTATCTCGGAACAGTCATAACATCTGATGGGAGATGCCTTGATGAGATTAGAACAAGAATTGCCATGGCGATGGTAGCCTTTTGCAAGACGAAAAACATACTGACCAATTAAAAGATATCAATTGAAACTAGAAAAAGAGTGTTGAAATGCCACATAGAACCTGTACTTTTATATGGATGTGAAGCGTGGACAATGAGCAGACAAGCTGAAGAACATCTGAAGGCTGTGGAAATGTGGTTTCTGAGGAAAATGAAAAGAATACCATGGACGGACAGAAAATCCAATGAACAAGTCCTTCAAGAAACAAATGAAGATCGTAAACTGATTAGAGACATTAGACGTAGACAGTCAAAATTTGTTGGGCATGCTATGAGAAGAAATTAATTGGAGAACTTAGCGACGACTGGCAAGATCGAAGGGAACATACCTAGGGGAAGACCAAGAATTAAATACCGGGATGGCTTGGCCACATGGCATGGTCGAGACTGAAACACGGAGCTGATCCACGACTCTGGTAATCGAGTGAGATGGCAGAACATGATCGCCCACGCTTATCGGCATGGCACATGATGATGATGATTTATTTAACACCGATCCAATAATTGACAGTCAGTTATGGTTTCGTTATCAATGGTATGGTCATATTCGTCATAATCGACTTCCCATGCTGATAAGCATCGGCGGTCGTGGTTAGCATTCTCGCTCTTTAACCATCAATTTTATCAGTTTTAATAAACTTTTCCGGTTTATTTCGCCTCTTAGGTGCCCTAAAAATCTATATTCTCAACGTTTAAATTATCTAATCAATTTAATATTGTCAATTGTTTCTTGAATGACTGTTTCATTTAGTTTTCTATCTATCCATGTTTGTGTTTGTTTGCATTTCCAATGCCATTAGATGCTTTTTAGCGTGTCTTCTAATTGTTCATGTTTCATATGCATGCCAGTATAGGCTCTATATAACACATCAACACTCCTCTTTTTCTCACAGCAAATGACATTCTTTATTTCCATCCATTTTACAAAAGGTTACTATTGCCATGGCGATTCTGGATCTAATCTCTGCCAGACAAATACCATCAGAAGTTATGACTGTTTCAAGATAGCGGCACCGATTCACTTGTTTACGAATATATCCATTTACATGGATGTTACCACGTTGTTTTTCTTTTTTTCTTGGGGTCAACCATAATCTCTGTTGTTGTTTTTTTTTTTTTGTTGTTTTTTTTTTATTATTATTCAATTCTAATTTCCCTGCTCACTGCGAACAACAACCCTATCTACTAAGTACTGAAGATCATGTGCTTTGTCTACAGTCCACTCTGTATCATTTCCATGTCCATTTATGCTGTCACCTGCCAGACGACATCTCGGGTTATATAATAATTCAAACAATGTAACTTGATAACAAAACACGGCTCGTAAACAACAGTCGTCAAATGCAGGCTTCAGAAGCCAAAACGGAACTGAAGAACTAAGTCTACTCCGTTAGACTTTGACAGTTACGACGCTGTTTATTTTCGCAATGCACAGGCTTGTAGAACGACAATAATAAATAATAAAATACTGTGTCTGTTCTGACCAGGTCGGGAAGTATTACAATTATAATTAAGTCGAATAATATGTCCCAAGCCATCTCCGCTCGAGTTCTAAACAATGTCCTTGCCCGTCTTCACGGCGTCCTTCTCTCTATCTTCTAAGTGTCCTTTCTGCCGTTTATCTGACATCGAGTTTTCTGCGTTCGTCTGCCTGTTTATTTGTGGCTTAGATGAATGTTTACTCCACAAATTGTCTCGTCCATTCGAGTTATTAACTCAGCCACTAAAGCGCCTAGCCAACCTATCGTTCCCAAATCAACTTAAGCTGCCGCTCCTAATAAGCTCCCAAGTCCGTCTGTCTTTGTTGTTGTTGACAATCTTCCGTGACGTTTCTGTGTTACCACGTCATATTCTTAGATTTATTAGTGCTTTGGCTTTGGGATTCTCGGATATTTCTAATTTGTCTTATTACGTCACACCTGCTACTTGGCATCACCAACAGCAGTAGTGCAGTTTTCGTCAGCTAGGTCAACGTGTATAAGATTTCATGTAATTCTTTAGTTTGTGGGGTGGGGTGTCGATC
The DNA here is from genome assembly GCA_963921405.1 of Cepaea hortensis. Classification (NCBI taxonomy): domain Eukaryota; kingdom Metazoa; phylum Mollusca; class Gastropoda; order Stylommatophora; family Helicidae; genus Cepaea; species Cepaea hortensis. The sequence goes on from OY992876.1 coordinate 55,417,171, forward strand.
CCAGGCTTGGGAGAATGGTAGGGTTACATACAAAGGAATACCTTGCATATCACCTTCGGAGTCAGCGAATTCTGCTTTGGTTATACGGTATCCCATATTTGACCAAAAGATAACAAAGGGTCAAACAATGAATTGATGTAATAAAGACATTGGCGGGTCCTGGTTGTCGAGCAGCCAGTATAATGTATAAATGCACTTTATGACATTATCTGGATTAAGTAGGTAAGGAACCTACGCCTGGTCTAGCAAACCGGTAGGGAATTTACTTGATCCTAAAAATTCTGCTCAAGATTTATGGAGAAAATTGGAGGAAAGGTGCTAGTCACGGCGCTGGAACTCCAATTAACTCTCTCCCACGACGCCTAACGGCATAAGTGGAAGAAACAACAACAACAACAACAACAACATGACATTATCAGTTAATAATGATTGATTGACTGATTTAAGAACCGACATCACAGCATTCCTGGCATTCCCATAAGCGCTCCGTCCCCATCCCCGACAGCCAGCGAAGAGTTCCAACACCGATAGTACCAGTAGAAATCTAATTATATGTCCGTCTCTCCTTTCCTCTGAGCGTCGAGCGTCAGCCAGATCCCCTCGTCACTCCTCGCTGTCTCATTCTTGCCAGATCATAGTGATCCATTTGCTCCTCCGAGGTGAACACCTGCTCCCACAAGGCCGCAAGCACGTCTGCCTTGTCATGCATCAATACTCCACCAAGTTTTGCAGAGCCAGCCAATCTGTCCGCCTGTTCATTCCCCAGCACACCGGCATGCCCCGGAGAAATGATCCAGGTGATGCTTGCTACCCGTGACCTCCGAAGCGAAGCAAGCAACTCTGCGCCAAGCCTGCCTGTCATCACCCTTCTCAGCATGCTTTCTGAGTTAGTTACAATCACGATATGTGTATGTATCGTGTTCTCCATCCAGCGGAAAGCTGCACTGACCGCCTCCACCTCCATTCTTAAGCTATGTGTTGTGGTATCATAGCCAGGCTCTCCAGCATAAAACGTCGACCATTAGCTTTTGCTAAGAATCCCCAGGCACTTCTCCTGCCTCTCAACACCGTACCATCCGTGTAGATAATCACATCAACAGGGCGAGCATTATCCTGAATTAGTTGCTGGATTTCCACTTCCTTGGCTCCTGCTGGCCACTCCCTGCACTCCCGGCTTAATGTGATTATAACTCTGCACAAATCTGATTGCTCCGCTGGAACTCTGACCCACTCCTCTCCTCACCTAATGTTCTCCAAGATGCACACCTGTCTGATCGTATCCTCCGCCTGAGCCATCCATGGTTTCCCTCTTATCAGTCTCTGACCCTTAACTTCGTCCAATGCCTCATGCAACGGGTGGTCTGTCTGCAGCTACTCTAAGGTATGCCTTCGCCTGCATCACCTTGTGCCTACCAGCAACTGTCGGCAGGCCAAGGATGTAACGCTTACACACTACTGGGGTGTCTCTGGTGTATCCCAGAATGACCCGAATAGCTTCGTTCTGTATGCGCTGTAATTTCTCCAGCTGACTCTTTGAGACAGTGAGCAGTCATAGTCCATAATCAATCACTGAGATGATCAAGTGCTGGTATAGTGTTAAGAGCATTCTATGCCCTGTGTCCATTGCAGCCATAGTTTTAAGTGCATTGAGTGCCTTTTGAGACCTTGTCACAACCATCTCCACATGGTCCCTGAAGGACAGGCTCCTGTCAATTGTGATTCCCAGATACTTCAGTTTGTTCTCTCTGTTGACGCTTCTACCTTCTATCGTTAGGCTTGGGACATCATCTCTCACAATTCTGTTGTCCAGAGAGCACTACAAAACAGCCGCCTTTTCCGGGTGGATGACAGCACTTTGTCTACTGTTGCCTGTAACTCCTGGGCTGTTTGCTCCCTATCTCTCCCCTGCCTATATGCAAGAACATCATCTGCAAATGTTAGTATCCTTCCAACCCCTGGTGCTTCTAGGTTTGCAATCTTGCTCGTATACACGTTAAAGAGCACCGGTGAGATTGCAGATCCCTGTGGCAGTCCCGGGGTTAAAATATGTGGCTCTGAGGTCCATGCACCCTGACAGAGAGCAACCAGACGAGAATGCAGGACGGCTGCTATCCAGTTCACCAACCAGGGATTTACCCCCTTCTCCATAAGTGCGGTCATCAAAATATCATAACGAACTCTATTGTACGCATCCTCGAGATCAAGCGCTGCCGCCATCGTTTCCTGCCTACTCTCGAACCCCTCAAATGTCAAAAGCAAAAGTGGCTACATTTGACCAGGTATCTTTTCCTGGCCTGTAGCTCCCCAGGCCTCATTGAAGAAGCTTCCCCCTTTCCAAGAACTCTTGCAGCTTGACAGCGACTATCTTCTTTAAGACCTTAGTAGTATACAATGGACGTTTCGGTTAGAATTTGGTGGATTGACCTGTGGATTGACCTTGACCTCGGCTGATTTTCACTCCCCCTCGGTCATGTAGTTGGGTGGGTAAGGGGTGGTATCTAGGTCATATCTAAGGGCGATAATTCTAAGATTTTATGTTTCTAAGGGCAGATAACTATTGAGTGGGTGTATAAAAATTTTAATTAATTATTAAAAAATAAAATAAAATAAATAAAAATAAAAATAAATAACGACGGGGTGCGGGGTGGTGGCGAGGGGGTGGGCACGTGGGGTGAGACTAGGCGGTTCGGGCTTAAACACTAGCAGGTATATAATAAGTTTTATTAAATCATGTATAAACAATACAATGCATATTAAATAAGTAGCGGCATAGTGGAAAATTCTGGAACGTAGTACCGGGGAGTTATACGTCGGCAAGTGTGGGAAAATCTCCGGCGGGTGTGACGGTGGTCGGTTCATAACAGACGTGGAGGGGGTGCATACGGAAAAGTCATTAAGTAAAGGGTTGTAAAAACGTGGGTGAGTGGTGTGTTAAAATATTTTGAACTGTTAGCGCATTGGTGGTGTACAATAGTACGAATAGAAGGAATAGGTGCGGTGGGGATAGTAGTGGGTATGGGTTAGTGAAATTAGTTGATAAGGGTGGTTATTAGTGCTATGTAGATGTTCATAGTAGCTTATTCACTAACATAACACGTGTTACAAATGACACCTTGAAAGCTAAAGATCGCTGATTGTAATGGATATAGTGTAGTATCATTCGGTGGTAAGGGGTGGGTACCAGGTATTAGCGGTCAACAGATGGTCAAGCAGTGGTCAAGTGAGGAAATTTTAGGGAAAAGTGGTTATAATGATAGGGTGAGGCTTAAAGGGTGGTAAATTAGTGGTCAAATAGTGGTCAAGCAGTGGTCAAGTAGTGGTCAAGTGAGGAAATTTTAGGGAAAAGTAGTTGTAATGATATGGTGATGGTTAAAGGGTGATAAATTAGTGGTCAAGCAGTGGTCAAGGGGTGGTCAAGTGAGGACATTTTAGGGAAAAAGTGGTTGTAATGATATGGTGATGATTAAAGGGTGGTAAATTAGTGGTCAAGCAATGGTCAAGGGGTGGTCAAGTAGTGGTCAAGTAAGGAAAATTTTAGGGAAAAGTAGTTGTAATGATATGGTGATGATTAAAGGGTGATAAATTAGTGGTCAAGCAGTGGTCAAGGGGTGGTCAAGTGAGGAAATTTTAATTGGTCGTAGCGACATGGTGATGGTTAAAGGATGGTAAATTAGTGGTAAATTAGTGGTCAAGTGGTGGTCAAGTGGTGGTCAAGTAAGGAAAATTTTAGGGAAAAGTGGTTATAATGATATGGTGATGATTAAAGGGTGGTAAATTAGTGGTCAAGTAGTGGTCAAGTGAGGAAATTTTAGGGAAAAGTGGTTATAATGATATGGTGATGATTAAAGGGTGGTAAATTAGTGGTCAAGTAGTGGTCAGCCAATGGTCAAGTAGTGGTCAAGTGGTCGAGTGACCACTTAAATTGTAGATGACGATGTCCCTAAGATTATGGTAGTGGTTAAAGTGATCGATGACATGGTCAAGTAGCGGTCAACCAGTGGTCAAGTGGTCGAAAGAACACTTAAAAGGTAGAGAAAAGTACGTATATTGAAACGGTGATGGTAAAATGGTCGACGTGGTCAAGCAGTGGTCAAGTAGTGCTCAACCAGTGGTCAACCGCTCAAGTGAGAAAATTGTAGGGTATGGTACGTGTAGTGAAACAGAGATGAATAAATTAAGTAGTGACGTTGTCAAGTAGTGATCAAGTAGCGGGCAAGTACTGGTCAAATGTTCGAGTGACTACTTAAATTGTAAGGGAAAGTACGTGTAGTGAACCTGTGTTGGTTACAGTGATCGATGACGTGCTCAAGTAGTGGCCAAGTAGTGGTAAATGGTCGAATGACTACTTAAATTGTCGGTGAAAGTAGGTATGGTGACATCGTGATGATCAAGAGTTGGTCAAGTGGTGCTCAAATAGTGGTCAAGTAGTGGTCAAGTAGTCGAATGACCACTTAAATTATAGGGTATGGTACGTGTAGTGAAACGGTGATGGTAAAATAAGTAAGGACATAGTCAAATAGTGGTCAAGTACTGGTGAAGTAGTGATCAAGTGGTCGAAGGATCACTTAAATTGTAGGGTATGGTATGTGTAGTGACATGATGATGGTTAAAGTGATCGATGAAATGATCAAGACGTTATGCCGACTGCTAAGTTAAGAAAGTAATGTCCTTACTATCGGCAATTTCCCTGACAGGAGCGCCTCGAGCACTGATTTTGTATTGATCAATAGCACCTAGTGGTACAGTCGACACACATGGACAATAGTTACAGCCGGTCAAAGATGGCGTCGCACCCTATCACACATGGGTAATTGCTACAACCAGACTACGTCTCATTCGCTAAAACTGGTTAAATATGGACTTGCAGTCGATCCCGTGTGTAATGGTACATCCAAGAAAAGGCTCACTGACTAAAACAATCAAAGAATTCTCTGCTTCCGATAACATGTATAATGGTACAGCCAGAACACGGGTTAATGATTCAACCGGACAAAGATGGCGATGGATCCAGTGACACGCATAACGAGACACGTGGAACACGTTGCTAATAACCGAAATGTTCAAAGACGGCGACGAATCCGGTCACAGGGGTAATGGTACATCTTAAACACGTGGTTAAGAGGGAAACTATAGAAAAAGGGTGTCCTATCGGTTGTCGAGTCAAGGAACCTAACGTATGATGATCACTGTGTATAGGAGTGAATACGCTGCATCATAAACATTGCATCCGAAGGCTAAAAGGGTCACCCTTCTCTCTCTCTCTCTCCTTTCTATAACCGTGTAGTCCTAGTGTTATCCGGTTACACCAAAGGACACTCGGGCATCAATACAACATAAACTGGTCTCGAAAACCCCATACACGCATGTAAACAAATCACCACAGTGTCCGACTAAGCCTTTCTCATATTCATAGTACAGAGCTGTGATCACAGAGGCTAGTCGGGGAAATCGTATCTGTACGTAACAACTATCGGGTCATACAGCGACGAGTGGGTAGTGGGTGTTAACAGATGCACACAAACACAACAAACTGCCCCAATTCAACCTTAGGCAATGCACGTAACATGACAGGTCACATGTCCGCCGTCATAATCAGCGACGTTATCACGTATCAAATTAGATAGCCACACTTTCATTTCCTTTCTATGTGTCCATAGTGTCTTTACATCTTTCTCCAGAAAACCATTTCCAAGACCAATATATGTTTTTTGTCAGTGTACCTGCTCAGTGCCACACTTCACAACCAGACAAAAGTACACGTTCTATGTACCACTTCAACCGTCAAATAAGAAAATATGTTAGACAAAATATTAAAATTATTGGTCAAATACAGAAATATATCACCCAAACTTATAAAAAGTAGGAACATATGTTAACCAAATGGAAAATATCTTACCCAAATAGGAAAATTTGTTAGCCAAATAGAAAAAAATATTGACCACGTAACGATATATCTTGTCCACACTTATGAAAAGTAGGGAAATTTGTTAGTCAAATGAGAAAAAAGATTGACCAAGTAACGAAATACCCAAACCAAACTTATGAAAAGTACGAAACTTTGTTAAGCAAGTATGAAAAGGTATCGTCCAAACAGAGAAATATAGCACCCAAACTTATAAAAAGTAGGAACATATGTTAATCAAATGGAAAATATCTTGGCCAAATAGGAAAATTTGTTAGCCAAATGGGGAAAATATTGTCCAAGTGACGAAATACCCCCCAACAAACTTAGGAAAAGTACGAAACTTTGTTAAGCAAGTATGAAAAGGTATCGACCAAACAGAGAAATATATCACCTAAACTTATAAAAAGTAAGAACATATGTTAACCAAATGGAAAATATCTTGGCCAAATAGGAAAATTTGTTAGCCAACTGGGAAAAATATTGTCCAAGTAACGAAATATCCGCTAACAAACTTAGGAAAAGTACGAAACTTTGTTAAGCAAGTATGAAAAGATATCGACCAAACAGAGAAATATATCACCCAAACTTATAAAAAGTAGGAACATATGTTAACCAAATGGAAAATATCTTGGCCAAATAATAAAAGTTGTTAGCCAAATAGAAAAAAATATTGACCACGTAACGATATATCTTGTCCACACTTATGAAAAGTAGGAATATTTGTTAGCCAAATGGGGAAAATATTGACCACGTAACGAAATATCCCCCAACAAACTTAGGAAAAGTACGAAACTTTGTTAAGCAAGTATGAAAAGGTATCGACCAAGTAGAGAAATATATCACCCAAACTTATAAAAAGTAGGAACATATGTTAACCAAATGGAAAATATCTTGGCCAAATAGGAAATATTGTTTGCCAAATAGAAAAAATATTGACCAAGTAACGAAATACCCCCAACAAACTTATGAAAAGTACGAAACTTTGTTAAGCAAGTATGAAAAGGTATCGTCCAAACAGAGAAATATAGCACCCAAACTTATAAAAAGTAGGAACATATGTTAATCAAATGGAAAATATCTTGGCCAAATAGGAAAATTTGTTAGCCAAATGGGGAAAATATTGTCCAAGTGACGAAATACCCACCAACAAACTTAGGAAAAGTACGGAAACTTTGTTAAGCATGTATGAAAAGGTATCGACCAAACAGAGAAATATATCACCCAAACTTATAAAAAGTAGGAACATATGTTAACCAAATGGAAAATATCTTGGCCACATAGGAAATATTGTTTGCCAAATAGAAAAAATATTGACCACATAACAATATATCTTGTCCACACTTATGAAAAGTAGGGAAATTTGTTAGTCAAATGGGGAAAATATTGACTACGTAACGAAATACCCCCCAACAAACTTAGGAAAAGTACGAAACTTTGTTAAGCAAGTATGAAAAGGTATCGGCCAAACAGAGAAATATAACACCCAAACTTATGAAAAGTAGGAAACTTTGTTAGCCAAAGTGAAAAAACCTAGGTCAAGTAAGAAAATTCTGATAGCCAAATGTGAAAAGTGTCGGCCAAATACAGAAATTGCTCAACCAAACTTATAAAACGTAGGAAAATTGTTATTCAAACGGGAAAGCTATTGAACAACTAGGAAAATGTAATAGTCAAAGAAGAATAATATTGAACAAGTAATGAAATATATCATTCAAACTTATGAAAAGTAGGAAGCCTTGATAACCAAATGTGAAAAATATCACTCAAAGAGAGAAATAGCTCGCCCCAACGTATAAAAAGTAGGAAAATTGTCGGCCAAAGGGGAAAAAGTTAGACCAAATACAGAAATATCTCGACCAAACTTATAAAAATCTAGGAAAAAATAGTACCCAACACAACTAAAAGGCTGACTAAAGTTATAAATCCAAACTTATAAAAATAACCAAATAGGAAAACATATTGACCAAGTACAGACATATATCAATCAAACTTATAAACTTGTCGTCCAAAGTGATAAAAAAACAAAGAAAGGCTGTCAGCCAGTCTAAGAAATAGGTATGGAAAAGTAAGTCGACCAAGCTCAGAAAAAAAAAAGAAAAAAAAAAAAAGGAAATAAAAATATAACTTCTGTAGTCTTGGTCGACTTACTTTTCCATACCTATTTCTTAGACTGGCTGACAGCCTTTCTTTGTTTTTTATCACTTTGGACGACAAGTTTATAAGTTTGATTGATATATGTCTGTACTTGGTCAATATGTTTTCCTATTTGGTTATTTTTATAAGTTTGGATTTATAACTTTAGTCAGCCTTTTAGTTGTGTTGGGTACTATTTTTTCCTAGATTTTTATAAGTTTGGTCGAGATATTTCTGTATTTGGTCTAACTTTTTCCCCTTTGGCCGACAATTTTCCTACTTTTTATACGTTGGGGCGAGCTATTTCTCTCTTTGAGTGATATTTTTCACATTTGGTTATCAAGGCTTCCTACTTTTCATAAGTTTGAATGATATATTTCATTACTTGTTCAATATTATTCTTCTTTGACTATTACATTTTCCTAGTTGTTCAATAGCTTTCCCGTTTGAATAACAATTTTCCTACGTTTTATAAGTTTGGTTGAGCAATTTCTGTATTTGGCCGACACTTTTCACATTTGGCTATCAGAATTTTCTTACTTGACCTAGGTTTTTTCACTTTGGCTAACAAAGTTTCCTACTTTTCATAAGTTTGGGTGTTATATTTCTCTGTTTGGCCGATACCTTTTCATACTTGCTTAACAAAGTTTCATACTTTTCCTAAGTTTGTTGGGGGGTATTTCGTTACGTAGTCAATATTTTCCCCATTTGACTAACAAATTTCCCTACTTTTCATAAGTGTGGACAAGATATATTGTTATGTGGTCAATATTTTTTCTATTTGGCAAACAATATTTCCTATGTGGCCAAGATATTTTCCATTTGGTTAACATATGTTCCTACTTTTTATAAGTTTGGGTGATATATTTCTCTGTTTGGTCGATACCTTTTCATACATGCTTAACAAAATTTTCGTACTTTTCCTAAGTTTGTTGGTGGGTATTTCGTCACTTGGACAATATTTTCCCCATTTGGCTAACAAATTTTCCTATTTGGCCAAGATATTTTCCATTTGATTAACATATGTTCCTACTTTTTATAAGTTTGGGTGCTATATTTCTCTGTTTGGACGATACCTTTTCATACTTGCTTAACAAAGTTTCGTACTTTTCATAAGTTTGTTGGGGGTATTTCGTTACTTGGTCAATATTTTTTCTATTTGGCAAACAATATTTCATATGTGGCCAAGATATTTTCCATTTGGTTAACATATGTTCCTACTTTTTATAAGTTTGGGTGATATATTTCTCTACTTGGTCGATACCTTTTCATACTTGCTTAACAAAGTTTCGTACTTTTCCTAAGTTTGTTGGGGGGTATTTCGTTACGTGGTCAATATTTTCCCCATTTGGCTAACAAATTTTCCTACTTTTCATAAGTGTGGACAAGATATATCGTTACGTGGTCAATATTTTTTTCTATTTGGCTAACAACTTTTATTATTTGGCCAAGATATTTTCCATTTGGTTAACATATGTTCCTACTTTTTATAAGTTTGGGTGATATATTTCTCTGTTTGGTCGATATCTTTTCACACATCTGCTTAACAAAGTTTCGTACTTTTCCTAAGTTTGTTGGCGGATATTTCGTTACTTGGACAATATTTTTCCCAGTTGGCTAACAAATTTTCCTATTTGGCCAAGATATTTTCCATTTGGTTAACATATGTTCTTACTTTTTATAAGTTTAGGTGATATATTTCTCTGTTTGGTCGATACCTTTTCATACTTGCTTAACAAAGTTTCGTACTTTTCCTAAGTTTGTTGGGGGGTATTTCGTCACTTGGACAATATATTCCCCATTTGGCTAACAAATTTTCCTATTTGGCCAAGATATTTTCCATTTGATTAACATATGTTCCTACTTTTTATAAGTTTGGGTGCTATATTTCTCTGTTTGGACGATACCTTTTCATACTTGCTTAACAAAGTTTCGTACTTTTCATAAGTTTGGTTTGGCTATTTCGTTACTTGGTCAATCTTTTTTCTCATTTGACTAACAAATTTCCCTACTTTTCATAAGTGTGGACAAGATATATCGTTACGTGGTCAATATTTTTTTCTATTTGGCTAACAAATTTTCCTATTTGGCTAAGATATTTTCCATTTGGTTAACATATGTTCCTACTTTTTATAAGTTTGGGTGATATATTTCTGTATTTGACCAATAATTTTAATATTTTGTCTAACATATTTTCTTATTTGACGGTTGAAGTGGTACATAGAACATGTACTTTTGTCTGGTTGTGAAGTGTGGCACTGAGCAGGTACACTGACAAAAAACATATATTGGTCTTGGAAATGGTTTTCTGGAGAAAGATGTAAAGACACTATGGACACATAGAAAGGAAATGAAAGTGTGGCTATCTAATTTGATACGTGATAACGTCGCTGATTATGACGGCGGACATGTGACCTGTCATGTTACGTGCATTGCCTAAGGTTGAATTGGGGCAGTTTGTTGTGTTTGTGTGCATCTGTTAACACCCACTACCCACTCGTCGCTGTATGACCCGATAGTTGTTACGTACAGATACGATTTCCCCGACTAGCCTCTGTGATCACAGCTCTGTACTATGAATATGAGAAAGGCTTAGTCGGACACTGTGGTGATTTGTTTACATGCGTGTATGGGGTTTTCGAGACCAGTTTATGTTGTATTGATGCCCGAGTGTCCTTTGGTGTAACCGGATAACACTAGGACTACACGGTTATAGAAAGGAGAGAGAGAGAGAGAAGGGTGACCCTTTTAGCCTTCGGATGCAATGTTTATGATGCAGTGTATTCACTCCTATGCACAGTGATCATCATACGTTAGGTTCCTTGACTCGACAACCGATAGGACACCCTTTTTCTATAGTTTCCCTCTTAACCACGTGTCTAAGATGTACCATTACCCCTGTGACCGGATTCGCCGCCGTCTTTGAACATTTCGGTTATTAGCAACGTGTTCCACGTGTCTCGTTATGCGTGTCACTGGATCCATCGCCATCTTTGACCGGTTGAATCATTAACCCGTGTTCTGGCTGTACCATTATACATGTTATCGGAAGCAGGGAATTCTTTGATTGTTTTAGTCAGTGAGCCTTTTCTTGGATGTACCATTACACACGGGATCGACTGCAAGTCCATATTTGACCAGTTTTAGCGAATGAGACGTAGTCTGGTTGTAGCAATTACCCATGTGTGATAGGGTGCGACGCCATCTTTGACCGGCTGTAACTATTGTCCATGTGTGTCGACTGTACCACTAGGTGCTATTGATCAATACAAAATCAGTGCTCGAGGCGCTCCTGTCAGGGAAATTGCCGATAGTAAGGACATTACTTTCTTAACTTAGCAGTCGGCATAACGTCTTGATCATTTCATCGATCACTTTAACCATCATCATGTCACTACACATACCATACCCTACAATTTAAGTGATCCTTCGACCACTTGATCACTACTTCACCAGTACTTGACCACTATTTGACTATGTCCTTACTTATTTTACCATCACCGTTTCACTACACGTACCATACCCTATAATTTAAGTGGTCATTCGACTACTTGACCACTACTTGACCACTATTTGAGCACCACTTGACCAACTCTTGATCATCACCATGTCACCATACCTACTTTCACCGACAATTTAAGTAGTCATTCGACCATTTACCACTACTTGGCCACTACTTGAGCACGTCATCGATCACTGTAACCAACACAGGTTCACTACACGTACTTTCCCTTACAATTTAAGTAGTCACTCGACCATTTGACCAGTACTTGCCAGCTACTTGATCACTACTTGACAACGTCACTACTTAATTTATTCATCTCTGTTTCACTACACGTACCATACCCTACAATTTTCTCACTTGAGCGGTTGACCACTGGTTGAGCACTACTTGACCACTGCTTGTCCACGTCGACCATTTTACCATCACCGTTTCAATATACGTACTTTTCTCTACCTTTTAAGTGTTCTTTCGACCACTTGACCACTGGTTGACCGCTACTTGACCATGTCATCGATCACTTTAACCACTACCATAATCTTAGGGACATCGTCATCTACAATTTAAGTGGTCACTCGACCACTTGACCACTACTTGACCATTGGCTGACCACTACTTGACCACTAATTTACCACCCTTTAATCATCACCATATCATTATAGCCACTTTTCCCTAAAATTTCCTCACTTGACCACTACTTGACCATTGGTTGACCACTACTTGACCACTAATTTACCACCCTTTAATCATCACCATATCATTATAACCACTTTTCCCTAAAATTTTCCTCACTTGACCACTAATTTACCACTAATTTAGCATCCTTTAACCATCACCATGTCGCTACGACCAATTAAAATTTCCTCACTTGACCACCCCTTGACCACTGCTTGACCACTAATTTATCACCCTTTAATCATCACCATATCATTACAACTACTTTTCCCTAAAATTTTCCTTACTTGACCACTACTTGACCACCCCTTGACCATTGCTTGACCACTAATTTACCACCCTTTAATCATCACCATATCATTACAACCACTTTTTCCCTAAAATGTCCTCACTTGACCACCCCTTGACCACTGCTTGACCACTAATTTATCACCCTTTAACCATCACCATATCATTACAACTACTTTTCCCTAAAATTTCCTCACTTGACTACCACTTGACCACTACTTGACCACTGCTTGACCACTATTTGACCACTAATTTACCACCCTTTAAGCCTCACCCTATCATTATATCCACTTTTCCCTAAAATTTCTTCACTTGACCACTGCTTGACCATCTGTTGACCGCTAATACCTGGTACCCACCCCTTACCACCGAATGATACTACACTATATCCATTACAATCAGCGATCTTTAGCTTTCAATGTGTCATTTGTAACACGTGTTATGTTAGTGAATAAGCTACTATGAACATCTACATAGCACTAATAACCACCCTTATCAACTAATTTCACTAACCCATACCCACTACTATCCCCACCGCACCTATTCCTTCTATTCGTACTATTGTACACCACCAATGCGCTAACAGTTCAAAATATTTTAACACACCACTCACCCACGTTTTTACAACCCTTTACTTAATGACTTTTCCGTATGCACCCCCTCCACGTCTGTTATGAACCGACCACCGTCACACCCGCCGGAGATTTTCCCACACTTGCCGACGTATAACTCCCCGGTACTACGTTCCAGAATTTTCCACTATGCCGCTACTTATTTAATATGCATTGTATTGTTTATACATACGACATTCACTAGGGCTTGTTTCCTTAGCGACTCAATGAACATGATCAAGAGGATAGAGGAGGGGTCGATCCGAAGAGAATGGTTGCTGCCTCTGAAGCGGTCTCGGCTGGCAAAGATTAGTTTCATCTTCGTGCCAGGGCATGCGGGAGTACAAGGAAATGAGCGGGCTGACAAGCTCGCAGGTGAGGCTACTGTGGAGGGCGGACGCGCCATGGACCAGGCTGACATTCTGAATGCTCTACGAGAAGTGAGACTTTTGCAAGAACCAAGTGATGACTGTGAATCTACAACAATGGCCAGACTGCGAGAGCAGCAAATTAAAAGAGGGGTGGCCAAACAAGAACACTACGCAGGAAGCCAAAGAAGATTGATAAACCAACACAGAACTGGCGTCGTTAGCCGCTACACGCTGCGGGATTTGCTGAGGAGGGGATCCGAGCACTTATGGACTGAATGGTCCGATGTGCAACGAGGATGATCTGTCGACTAACTAACTAACTAACATTGTTTATACATGATTTAATAAAACTTATTATATACCTGCTAGTGTTTAAGCCCGAACCGCCTAGTCTCACCCCACGTGCCCACCCCCTCGCCACCACCCCGCACCCCGTCGTTATTTATTTTTATTTTTATTTATTTTATTTTATTTTTTAATAATTAATTAAAATTTTTATACACCCACTCAATAGTTATCTGCCCTTAGAAACATAAAATCTTAGAATTATCGCCCTTAGATATGACCTAGATACCACCCCTTACCCACCCAACTACATGACCGAGGGGGAGTGAAAATCAGCCGAGGTCAAGGTCAATCCACAGGTCAATCCACCAAATTCTAACCGAAACGTCCATTGTATACTACTGACCTTCCCAAATGTATTTTGAAGGGTGATGATCCTAAAGCCGCTACCAGGTGATGGGCTACTCATATGTGGAGACTTCAATGAGAGAAGCAGTGACTGGAACAGTAGTGGAGAAAACCGAGGGGGAATTGCCCTTGCGGATGCCATGGTGGACTCCGATGTGATCTGCATAAATGATGGTAGGCCGACTAGAATGGCAATGAGGCCTGGCGAGGCAGACACAGCTATTGACTTGGCACTCGTCTCCCAGTCATCATTTCTTGATGTAAAATGGACTGTTTTGAATGACCATGGGAGTGATCACATGCCATGCTCCGTTCTGATCTCTAAATCCAGGAAAGTTAAGGTTGGGAGAGCGCGCAATACCTTCCGGTATGAGTGGACCGATAGTCTTCTTGGACGCCTCAGACAGGGGGCCTGTAACAGGACTGTTAAAACTTCTGTTTCTGCAGCCCCCCATAGTGGACCCCAGAAGTAGACCATGCTTGGAAAGCAAAGAGAGCTGCAGTGAAGCAAGTAAGGAAAGTGCGACAGACACTCCGAAGCTCACGAGAGGAAGTGGACACAGCGGAAAATGTCAAAAAAGATCAGGTGGAGGTCTTCAAGTGCTGTGCTGCAGAGGCCAAAAACGCAAAATGGGAATGTTTCATGAAGGCGATTGGAGGTGATAAGACACTGAGAAAAATCTGGAAACTGCACAGACACATGCAAAGAAAATATCGGCCTATGACAGTGGGAACAATTTATAGAGATGATGGTGTGCGCGTGACAGCAGACAAAGAGAAAGGGGAGGCGTTTCTCCAGAGATTTTTAGAGCAGACCAGTCATAATGATGCGGACACCAGGGATGCAGTTAGATAGGATTTATCTGGCACCATGAAGAATATGCATTATGAAGACATCATACGGGTTGAAGATGTTAAACATATCTTGAAAAAGGCAAAAGACTCGGCACCAGGGCCCGATGGGGTTAGATATGGCCACATGAAGGCTTTGGGCGATGCAGACCTAAAGGAGATGACTGACTGCTTTAACAAGAGCATTAGGACAGCATCAGTACTGCAGGATTGGGTGCACAGCTATCTCATCCCTCTCCGAAAACCATTCAAGGATCATTCAAACCTTAGCGGCTTTATGATCTCACTCTTCAACATACATTTGGGAAGGTTCTAGAGAAGATAGTCGCTGTCAAGCTGCAAGAGTTTTTGGACAGGGGGGAGCTTCTTCAAAGAGGCCTGGGGAGCTACAGGCCAGGAAAAGATACCTGGTCAAATGCAGCCACTTTTGCCTTTGATGTTTATGAGGGGTTCCAGAGCAGACAGGCAACGATGGCGGCAGCGCTTGATCTCGAGGATGCATACAACAGAGTTCGATATGATATTTTGATTACCGCACTGATGGAGAAGGGGGTCAATCCCTGCTTGGTGAACTGGATAGCAGCCGTCCTGCATTCTCGTCGGGTTGCTCTCCATCTGGCTGCATGGACCTCAGGGCCACATATTTTAACCCCGGGACTGCCACAGGGATCTGCAATCTCACCGGTGCTCTTTAACGTGTGTACGAGCAAGATTGCAAACCTAGAAGCACCAGGGGTTGGAAGAATACTAACATTTGCAGATGATATTCTTGCATATAGGCAGGGGAGAGATAGGGAGCAAACAGCCCAGGAGCTGCAGGCAACAGTAGACAAAGTGATTGACTGGTGCACTGAAATGAGTGCTGTCATCCACCCGCATAAGGCGGCTGCTTTGTGGTGCTCTCTGGACATCAGGATTGTGAGAGCTGATGTCCCAACATCGCGATAGATGGTAGAAACGTCAACAGAGAGAACAAACTGAAGTATATGGGGATCACATTTGAAAGGAACCTGTCCTTCAAGGACAATGTGGAGACAGTTGTGACAAGATCTAAAAAGGGACTCAATGCACTTAAAACTGTGGCTGCAATGGATACAGAGCAGAGAATGTTTTTCACACTATACCAGCACTTGATCCTCTCAGTGATTGATTATGGACTAGGACTGCTCACTGTCTCAAAGAGTCAGCTGGAGAAATTAGAGCGCATACAGAACGAAGCTATGCGGGTCATTCTGGGATGCACCGGAGACACCCAAGTAGTGTCTATGCGTTACATCCTTGGTCTGGCGACTGTTGCTGGTAGGCTCAAGGTGATGCAGGCGAAGGCATACCTCAGAGTAGCTGCAGACAAAGATCACCCGTTGCATGAGGCGCAGGATACCTTTAAGGGTCAGCGACTGATAAGAGGGAAATCATGGATGGCTCAGACAGAGTATACGATCAGACAGGTGTGCCCCTTAGAGAACATTAGGCAAGGAGAGAAGTGGGTCATAGTGCCAGCAGATCAGTTAGACTTGTGCAGAGTTATAATCACATTGAGCCGGGAGTGCAGGGAATGGCCAGCAGGGGCCACGGAAGTAGACATCCAGTAACTAATTCAGGTTAATGCTCTCTCGGGTGATGTGATTATCTACACAGATGGGTCGGTGTTGAGAGGTAGGAGAAGTGCCTAGGTTCTTAGGGGTTCTTAGCAAAAGCTAATGGTCGACGTTTGGTGCAGGAGAGCCTGGCATATGATACCACAACATCTAGCTTAAGAATGGAGGTGGGGGTGGTCAGTGCAGCTTTCCGCTGGATTGAGAATACGATACAAACACACACGCACATCGTGACTGTAACTGACTAAGAAAGCATGCTAAGGAAGGTGAGGACAGGCAAGCTTCGAGCAGAGTGGCTTGCTTCGCTTCGGAGGTCTCCTAAATCAATCAATCAATCAATCAATCACCTGGTAATTCCTCCAATTCCTTAAGCCAGTCACTGTGTTCCTTTCTGACGAAACAATCCACTGCGGTATATACATTTATGATGTTCCAACTTAAGCCACCAATCTCCATTTGTTTACCCTGGACCTCTCTTGCACTGTGATTCCACTGGCTTAAGTCAAGTACCACATGCTTCACTCCTTCCTTCACCAGCATACCTTGCACATGTTTCTTCTGCCCATTAGGGTTTATATAATCGAAGTACCCTATGCAATGGTAGTTGTCTGTTTTCAGCTCCTGGAGCATGAGGACATCAAAATCATACATTAGCCTCTCCAGTACAGGACCTCTCTGCTGGCACTTCGACAATTCCAGTATCACACTCTTATATGGTTGAAACCTAGTCTCTCCATTTTTCGTCTTGTTCTCCTGGCGCCTGCCCTCCTATTTCTATGCCTTCTACTCCCACCATTCCCTCGTCTTCGCCTCCTCACTCTCTCTTCGCTAGCCTCTGAAAGATGTGTCAAGCGCAGAGCACGTGCTCCGCAGTTCCGGAAACGATTCCCGTGTCTAATTAATTCCATAAGCAAAGTTTGGATATTGCAGGAAATAACCGGTCGCCCTAGCATTGCCTGCTTGCTAGGGAAGAGGCAGGGGATGTCCCGCAGGAGTCCATACGCCTGGTGCCGCCCCGCACGCCTGCCAGACGTCCAGCGTTCACGACCAGTTTACTCATGGCAATCCAGTTCCTCAGCACGCTGGTCCACCTTGAACTTGGGGGGGGGGGTTATATTTGGAGTTTTCCGTCTCCTAGATGGACAGCTGTCCAAAGATAACGGGTTCCACCTACCCGGGGGAGGCGTTAGAACGCCCCTGACTCGCTTGGCAGGCACGTCTCCGAGCATATAAGGTATTTTCTAAGGAACTCAGATCCCACCCTGAGATCCTGCCTCGCCCTCTGTGCCCACAACCAGTTGGTCCGCAACTGCTTATTGGGTATTCGCAGCTAACCTCTATATCTAGAGGCTGTTCCACGATCCGCCACCTCTTGAAGCGCTGTGTTGGAGATGGTCACCCCAGCTTTACCCAGATCAGTTAATAGAGAGTACTGGAGCGTCGTGATCCACTTCAGACTGACTGACTGGCACCGTGCCTTCTTGACAGGCGATAGTTTGTAAAATAACACAAAGACCGGGTTGAATTTATAGATCATGTTTTGCCCATGCAGCATGATCCATTTTTCGATCTGCCTAGTTTATTCCAGAGGAAAAGTAATACCAATACGCCAGGAACACGACAAGCTGCAGAAGCTGCAAGATCAGCAAAGCAATATTCCAACTGTCCGCCTATCGCAGCTTCCATCCTAGACCAATTGCTGACCGGGGTTTAGGCCTGGTCAGCCGTGCCATGAGAATTAGTCTTTAGATTTCATTTCTTGCACTAGGTAAAACATGTACCCTCGAAATTTCACTACTTACTCGCTTCAGACCTTTTTTTTTTTGTTCGAATATCCTTTACATGACATCGCTGTCAACATCAGCATCTTTCAGCTGATTGTTGATTTCTTGGCAAGATTAAACTCAGTAGTTTACCATTGCTTTCTGAGCGACCGGCTCACATACGTCGTAAGTTACCGACGCGGAGAGAACCGTTACCAATTTTCGCGCACGTCACGTTACTCACGAGAGTATACGGGATTACGGAGAAAGTCGTGTAACCCTGGACCCGGGACTTCAGACTAGCGACATAAATAAGATGTTAAGTGTACTGAAATTACAAAGAAAACGTCCATCAAATTATCAAATAGCTGGAAGTAAAGTTATAAGAAAATGACAGAAAAAGTGTATTCTTTAAACAAAATAAATCAGAAATTGTTTATATATTTCCTTCTACTCGGGTTGAGTCGAAATTGCTGTATTCACAGATGAAGTGAAGAATAGGAAACACGCATGGCACTGCTAAGGAAATTGTCCGCATGGGTGTGAATTATTTTATTTTTTTTTCAATATGGAATGAGAAACTGCATTATACAGGAGCATTCCTTAATAACCAGAATAATTATTGTGTGCAGGATTATGGGTAATTTGGTAAGAAATTTGTTAAATTGTAATAAACTCCAGTTCCATTAAATAATTTTTAATTCGTGCTACTAGTTCGTGTGCATGGGTTCCCTGTGACGAAAAATTCAAGACATGACTGGACTGTGTGACCTTCCAGACGGACCCAACGTGGCAGTGACATTAAATCGACAATTGAAAAAATTAAACCCAGCCTGGCACAATTTTAGAAAGGAAATAAAATATGTTTTGCGACAATATTGATTGAACTTTGTTAGCAACCATTGGCGCCATCTGCTGGGATAAATTGGAAGCCGTCAGTTTTCTAGATGGCAACACGCATGAATTGTTTCTGTCAGCAGGGGTGACAAGCTGAGGTGACGGTTGACATTCAAGTTCGTAATTTCATGCAAGGGTATTTTTACAATAAAGTAATGTAGCGTGGGATATGAAGGAGCCAAACCAAGAGCCGGTCTCTGTGGCCTAGAGGTTAGCGCGGTTGTTCATAATCCCGTATATCCACGTGGGAAAAACAGCAGCTGCGAGAATCGGCAGCGGTTCGCGTCGCGCTAGTAACTTACGGGGGTATGTGAGCCGGTCGTTCAGAAAGCAATGGCAATCTACTGAACGTAAAACTTGCCTAGTGCATCAACAGCAGCTGAAACATGCTGGTGTTGAATGCAACGTCATGTAAGGGATATGCAACATTAAAAAATAAAACCAAGAGCACTACAAACACATGGAGTTAAAACGATATTTATGGTCAAATATGTTTATGTCATAATTGGATGGGACACGAGTTAATAAATAACAATATAGCGTGTATAAAAGTTCGTTGACTATTCTTTTACAAGACGCTACAAACAACCCGAGCATTATTGGATGTTTGTGTTTTCCTTGACAAATTTACGTTCAGCAGTTTGTCATTGCTTTCTGAGCGGCCGATGCACATACCATCAGAATCAGTGCAATACGGTCTGCTCCCAAACCGTCTATTGTTTTCGAACCCTCAGCTTCATATGTTGATAAATCGTGAAGCTGCATTAACTAACCCATAAGTCACAGAAACCGACAGATGACCAGAACACGTCAGACAGGCTCTGGTGGGTTAGTCTCGCAGATCATTATGTCTAACGAACGAAGAAAGTCAAAATATAGAATTCCCACAAAGTTTCCAGTTAAAGAAGATTTAACCTGAAAATTAAGAAGATACTGCTGTGAGAAGACTTCCTGTGGTAGAGGAACGAGACTTCTCAACTGACAGTATAACCAGGAAATCCCAGCCAGTGAATCTATCCCTACAAGACGTAGCTTTCCCACTTTTGGGTTACACAGACAGAGATCGGTGGCCCAATAACCATGGAGATCCTTCCGTTTATGTCGTATTTATGTGTTAACAAGACATGTTTACTTTACTAACAACATTACAAACATAGAATATATAAATAAACTTAACCAAGATTTAAGTGAAAGTTTTGATAAAACAATATATATATATATATATATATATATATATATATATATATATATATATATATATATATATATATATATATATATATATATATATATATATATATATGGGTCAATTTACAGTAATTTATAAAATTAATAAAATTACTCTCCATTCATTAGACGGTAGTGGACATCGATTAGTGAGTGGTGTCTGCTAGTTCCACTTAACTTAGGTATTATCACTCTGGTATTTCTTCGCTTCGATGTAAGCGACCATGGTTTGGCAGAGCGAAACGAAAAAGGATACAGACTTATAGAGTGGGTAAAAGAGCAGGAAATGGTTGTAGGAAACACCTGGATTAAACAACATCCTAGAATATTATGGACATGGAGGAGTCCAGACTGCAGGATTAGAAACCAGATAGATTACATTCTGATTAGCAGAAGGTTTCGAAATGTGTTAACAGTCACAAAAACAGTTCCCAATGCAGACTCTTACAGTGATTACAGATAATTACAGGAACATTGAGGGTAAAGTTAAAGAAAGTCAATTATACATCAGGTTTGTGCACATTGAAAAATGACAAAGAAATACAAGACAATTTTATTACTACTTCTGCGCTACCACGATTACTACTCAACTACTACAATTACTACTATCAATACCGACACTATTACTACCTATTTCAGTACTACAGCTACTAGTTTTACCTCTATATATTATTTACCCTAATTAATTAATACTACTACTTCTACCACTGCTGCTATTACCATTACCATTACTAACACTGCTACTAATACATTACTATTAATACAACTACTAGTAGTAGCTCCCTTACTACTGCTACAGCTAGTAATCTACTACCACTGTTTCTACTTCTACTATTACTACTGCTTCTAAATTTAGTGCTACTGCTGCCACTGCTACTACAATAACTATCGCTACTATAAATACTACTACAAAACTACTACCACTGCAATTACTGCTGTTACTACTATTATTGCTCAAATCTGCGGTCACTACTACTACTACTACTACTACTACTACTACTACTACTACTACTACTACTACTACTACTACTACTACTACTACTACTACTACTACTACTACTACTACTACTACTACTACTACTACTATTAATACTACTTCTATTATTAATACTACTACAACTACTACACTACTACTTCACTATAACTACCACTGCTACTACCATTAATACTAGTATTCTAAAGTAGCACCATCAGCACCATGGCTACCACTGCTATTGTTGCTACGGGCGCTCCTGCTGTTTCTGCTACTAGTTTTATTAGTTTCTTCAATAAGCAGGCTACCAATTTAGAAACGCTCAAGTGTCCGATGATCCATTTATTGCACATGCTTCAGGGGTGAAAAGAAAACCGCATCAACCGAATAGAATCAGTCTCTTTTTAAAGATGGGGCTGCTTTGTTTACTATTTATTCAGACAATAATTCAAAAATACTGAAGTAGCCAGTTAGGCTGTTGTAAGCGAAACTAACAGCTGCTTTCAGCAGCTCATTCGACTGGGAGATTGGCGTTATTTCAGTCAGGGCTACAAAGAGACGGCAACACAAACAAGAGTGGAGTGCTTTCCGTGATTTCAGAGAGAAACTGAGTGATTATACGTTCTGCTCAAGGAACAGATGAAAACATAAGAATTTGTATAGTTAAAGGTAAGGGATTTCATTAATCGGGGCATTTTGGGAATATATGGTGCCAGGCCTGAATTCTTTTATCTAACGGAACTCATTAGATAATATGGTCAATATAGCACATGTAACCTAACCCCCCCCCCCCCCAGAACATATTCCCTTAGCCATTTTATGAACTTTTACGAAGCAAACACCTTGTGGGGAGGAAAACATCCAGTTCGCAGGTGAACTGGAACCCAGGACCAGTGAACCGGCAAGTAAGTTTCAACCCTACGTGCGGGTTAATTTCATTTAACGTCCAAACCCGACCCCCTCCTACCCCCTAGATGTATAGTTCAATAAAAAGGTAGTTGCATGTCCTTTACAGGACGTTGCAGTCAACCCCAGCGTTATTTTTGCTGTTTGAGATTTCTTGGCAGGTTTACTTTCGGTGGTTTGTAATCGTTTTCTGAGCGACCGCCACTCATGCCCCTCTGTGAGGACCAACGCAATAAAATCTTCTGCAGCTGTGTGACATCTTCGCCAGTTCCAATTGTTACCTTCCGCTCATATGGGCGCCTCTCCATCCCACCCCTTTCCACTTATTCTCCCGCCGAGTGGCTTAGCCAGTACCTGAGCTTCTGACGGTATTGATCTTTGACCCGTTGATCATACATCCGGTTCATACAATCAACTGATAGTCGTCTACCGCGCGTCAATCGCTCCAAGCAAGGATACAGATTCAGATAAGTACCCTTAATATTGTCATGTAGTGTTTTTCGAGTGGTTTTGTGTCGATTTGTGTTTGTTTTTTTGTGTGTGCTGACGAAGGCTTTGGCCGCAACGTCCGATTTGTTTCTTGTAATCGTGTTTCAGTACAACTGAAAATCTACTTTTCGTCTTTTGGTGATTCATTAATATGAAATACGTAGCACATTGGCGACTGTGGCTAGTACTCTTGCCTGCAGGCTCCATGGTTATGTATTCGAATATATGTCGAGACGGGCACTTGTTTTGTTCTTTAATTGACCTGGGTTCCCAATTCAAGCCTAAGAATACCAGGCGGCCGGTGTAGTAGTAACCACATCACCCATCGAGTGCTGACTCATCTATAAATATATGGGGCTATCACCGTATAACCAATAAATCTCATGGTATGGAAAAGAGTCTTTTACTTCTTTATGTCACTCTTAAGGTGAACGTCTTCTGTTGAGCAAATAATCCCATGCTCCTTGGCTTCTTATTCAGCTGTGATGAAAATCGAAAGTGGTTTTGCTATAATGAGCTGGTGATGGTGGTTACCATTGCTACTCGTGCTACTGCTATTACTACCACTAATATAAGTACTACTACTACTACCTTTGCTATCGTTAACAGTAGCTATATTGACATAGTATTGCTACTATAACTATTACCACCATCACTATTACTACAACAACAACTACTACTGCTGCTACTACTACTACTACAACTACTACTACTACTACTACTACTACTACTACTACTACTACTACTACTACTACTACTACTACTACTACTACTACTACTACTACTACTACTACTACTACTACTACTGATGATGATGATGTTACTAGAAGGTTTTTCAGCCCACGAAATGATTCTGAAGTCCATAATCAAATATTCTCAGTGTTGTTTGTGTTATGCTACTTGCTCCAATGCTACTACTAGTACTACGTTTCGGTAATGGATCTCATCAAGCATGCATGTCCTATTCATCCTCATTAACCCTTGCAAAGGATTACACTCCCCCCCCCCCCCACCCCGACCTTCTTTAATAGATTGTGTGCTCTAACTGATGCCCACGTAACCACACTCACTTCTGTCCTGCTCTGATGTGCATAATTTTGTGCGTCTACATATTTCTTGGAGGTCGCTTCAGTATAGTTGATAAGGGATTATGCTGATAATAATTAATATCAGAGCGCCGTGGGACGAGGATTTGACACCTGCGTTCATCGTCCTCCAACAGAGGAAATTGCTAGCCACCTATTCTCCGTGCACTCAGACCTCCAGAACATGATGGTTCATCACATTACAGACCCATTACTGGTGTCGATGAGTATTTTTCGTTTTCTTTTTCTTTTTAATTTCTTTCCGATACTAATAGCATGTGCTTTTTCTTCAACCTTTCATCAGTGCAGATTATTCTTCTCATGTACGGTATAAAAGAAGTAAAAAAGTTAAGTGCAACATATCAGACCTTCATAAACACCAGATGACGACATATGTAGGTGTGATAAAACGTTTTAACATTATGTGATGCCCATTTGAGCAGTCTGTGTGGTCCGCAAGAACCGTGTTGCGTCAAACATGCCCTGGCACAACTGAGGATGAACCCAGATTATTGTCTTGGATGGAATCTGTGCTGGCATAAGAGACATGCGACACTACTAAAACGTGCAACAATAACTGTATATGTGATGTTCTTTACGTTTCTTTTAAAAAACTTTAGATTGGATATAGACACTATATATATATATATATCTTATATATAAATTAGGATGTATGTATCTCTGTATGTATGTATGTATCTCTGTATGTATTTATGTATCTCTGTCCGTATGTCCTTTATGCGCTCGCGAACGGCCCATCCGATTGAGATGAAATTTTCTACACGCCTTCCTTTCATTCCAGAGATGCCAACTGTCGTAGTTTTTTTTTTCTTCTTCCTCCTCCTCCCTCCTCCCTCCTCCCCCTCCCAAAATACGTACGTCCAGGAAATGGTCTTCTACATAGACACTTCTCTCTGAGGTCCGCGATAACATATTAACCTGGTGGGATGGCAATCAATCATCCTACTACCTCCTCCCTCCTCCTCCCTTCTTCCTCTTCCTCCTCCCTCTTCCTCCCTCCGCCTCCTCCCTCCTCCCACTCTCTACTCCTCCTTCCTCCTCCCTCCTCCTTCTCCTCCCTCCTTCTCCCTCTTCCTCCTCCCTCTTCCTCCCTCTTCCTGCTCCCTCCGCCTCCTCCCTCCGCCTACTCTCTCCTCCTCCTCCCTCCTCCTCCCTCTCCCTCCTCCTACTCCCTTCTCCTCCTCCTCCTCCTCTCTCCTCCTCCCTCCTTCTCCCTCTTCCTCCTCCCTCCTCCTCCCCCTCCTCCTCCACCCTACTCCTCCCTCCTCTTCCTAATCCCTCCTCCTCCCTCCTATTCCTCCTGTCTCCTCCTCCCTCCTTCTCCCTCCTCCTTCTACCTCTTCCTCCCTCCTCCTTCTCCCTCCACCTCCTCCCTCCTCCTCTCTCCTCCTCCTCCCCCCTCCTCCCACTCCCTCCTCCCTTCTCATCCTCCCCCACCTACGTTCTCCTCCCTCCTTCTCCTTCTCCCTCCTCCTCCCCCTCCCTCCTCCCCCGCCTCCTCCTCTTTCACCCTCCTCCCTCCTCCTCCTCCCTCCTCCTCCTCTCTCCGCCTATCTCTTCCTCCCTCCTCCTCCCTCCTCTCTCCTCTCTCTTCCTCCTCCCTCTTCCTCCTCCTCCTCCCTCCTCCTTCCTCCTGCTCCCTCCTCCTCCTCCCTTCTCCTCCCTTCTCCTCCTCCCCCTCCCTCCTCCCCCTCATCCGTCTTCCTCCCTCCTCCTTCTTCCTCCCTCCTCCTCCCCCTCCTCCTCCCTCTCCTCCTCATCCCTCCTCCTCCATTCTCCTCCTCCCTCCTCCTCCTCTCTCTACCTCCTCCCTCCTCCTCCCTTCACATTCCTCCTCCTCCCTCTTCCTCCTCATCCCTCCTCCTCCTCTATCCTCCTCCCTCCTCCTCCCTTTACCTCCTCCCTCCTCCTCCCTTCACATTCCTCCTCCTCCCTCTTCCTCCTCCTCCCTCTCATCCTCTTCCCTCCTTCTCCTCCCTCCTCCTTCTCCCTCCTCCTCCTCCCTCTTCCTCCCTCCTCCCACTCTCTACTCCTCCTCCCTCTTCCTCCCTCTTCCTGCTCCCTCCGCCTCCTCCCTCCGCCTACTCTCTCCTCCTCCTCCCTCCTCCTCCCTCTCCCTCCTCCTCCTCCCTCTCCTCCTCCTCCTCCTCCTGCGATCTCCTCCTCCCTCCTTCTCCCTCTTCCTCCTCCCTCCTCCTCCCCCTCCTCCTCCACCCTACTCCTCCCTCCTCTTCCTAATCCCTCCTCCTCCCTCCTATTCCTCCTGTCTCCTCCTCCCTCCTCCTCCCTCCTCTTCCCTCCTCCACCTCCCTCTTCCTCCTCCCTCCTCCATTTACCCAAGACAGACAGACATACAGATAGTCGGGAACGGGATCTTATATGACTACTTATATGATTTAAATGAGATGCTCTCCACCATGGGCTGGGCCGGGTCAGACAGACAGACAGATAGATAGACAGACAGACAGACAGACAGTCGGGAACGGGAGCTTATATGACTACTTATATGAATTAAATGAGATGCTCCCCACCAGAGTCTGGGCGAAGCCGGGCCGTGTCAGCTAGTATATATATATATATATATATATATATATATATATATATATATATATATATATATATATATATATATATATATATATATATATATATATATATATGACTTTAAAATAACAAGAATTACAAAAACAACATGTGTCTTAGAACCAAATGTTTATCAGAAGAAGGGAATCACAACAATTTTACTGAAACATCCAAGATGTTACAATAAAGAATAATATATTGGTAAATACTATCGCCGTCATGAAGTGTCATACTGGCATACACGTACTGGATCAGGGAAAATGTGACGATCAGCTTCTTCCTCACAGCAATTCCTACCCATAGTATTTCTATCAATTATCTAAACTATTCCTCCCATTATTTGACTGTGTAGACCCCTTAGCTGAACATGTAGGACATATCCTGCGATGACAGGAGTTTACATCCACAACCAATATTTTGGTAAGAGAATGAAATAACGACCTTGTGACTCGGGCGACTGCGTATTACAGTACTCCGAAAGATTGAGAATTTCTTATTGGATCATTACAGTGATCATTAAAATACGGCAACATAAGCTAATAAGTCAAGCTACGTGATCTAGCAGGTCGACTCAGCCTAAGATTGGTACCAGGAAATGTATTGGTGTGTGAAGGCGGATGCGTAACAGTAACCACATCAATCTTAGAGTGATACTCTCCTATTCAGTAAAAATATGACATGCTTGCTTGCTTGTGTTCGTTGGCTTGAGCTCCAACGCGAAGTCCTGTATGTCGAATGAAGGCATCCTGTTGGCCAACATCAGTGTGATGTCATACAGGACCTGAGGTTTGCGTGAGTATCCGTTGTCCCATGTCTGGCTTATTGGTGTGCAGACTGGTGGTTCCTCGCCGTACAGGCAGACACTCTCCGACTTCGGAGGAGTCGGCGATCCTACTGACTTTAGCCAGGACCCCGAAGGGACCTGTTGCCCAGGACGCTCGACGAGGACGCGTCAATAGGTCTTGGCCAGTATATAACCCGGCCCTGGTGCCCTCGAAACACCTCTGCGTCCCATTTGGGGACATAACATCCGTAATTATAAGATATGCGAATAATTCAGTATTGATTGCTGATAACGAACGGGATCTGCAATATTTAGTAGATGCGGTTATTGTACACTGAAGAACTAGAGTTAGAATTAAGTTGAAAAAAGGCAGAGTGTGTGGTCATCTCTAAGAAGAAATACCACATTGTAATTTACGAGTAAATGGGAATATTCTTAAACAAGTTAAACGGCAATAACCACAGTACAACCTCGGTTTTCGTTGCCTTCGGTTATCGTCGGTTTCGATTTTTGTCCATTTTTTTTTCGCTAAAAATTTATCTCGGTTTTTCATCGGTTGCCTCGGATATCGTCGGCGTGCCCACGTGACCTAGTTGCTAATTTTGCAACAACAAAAAAAAGGAACCATAGCGTTCTTATGCTAAGTTTGGCGTTGTTTTTCATTGTGTGAGCATCACTTGCTAATATTAACATACGAGTGCAGCTTTAAGATTGCTGAATTCAGCCGCATGTACGGGATGTCGCCATCCACGATAAGATTCATTGTGGTGTGGCGAAAAAGGAAGCAATAGAGGAGGCTTATGTAGCGAAAGGCATGAATGTGCTAACGAAATAGAGATCGCAAACAATTGAAGATGTCGAAAAGTTATTATTAATTTTGATGAATCAAAAACTGTTGGATGGCGATTCTGTTTCGGAGGCAATCATATGTGAAAAGGCCAGACTGTTGTCTACCGATCCCGTTAAGAAAATGCCTGGGACGATTGCTAGTGTACTAAGTTATTTTAAGGCCACCAGAGAATGGTTTCAAAAACTCAAGAGACGCACTGGCATGCACAGTGTTACTAGGCACTGCAAAGGTGCGTGTTAGGACAAATCTGCGGCCGAAAAATAGTATTACACACGATATTCTCTATAAAATGTGTTTTGGTGTGTATTTTGGAGTGTCTAGAACGAATTAATTGGATTTACATTCATTCATAAGGAAATATATGCCTCAGTATTCGTCGGTTTCGCCGATTGTTTTCGACGAAAACCGAGGTATTACTATATCTCGGAACAGTCATGACATATGATGGGAGATACCTTGAAGAGATTAGACCAAGAATCTCAATGGCAAAGGTAGCCTTTTGTAAGATGGAAAACATACTGACCAATAAAAAGATGTCATCTGCTACAAGAAGAAAGAGTGTTGAAGTGCTATATAGAACATATACTTGTATATGGATGTGAAATGTGGACCTTGAACAGGTCAGCTGAAACACATCTAAACAGCTAGTAGCAGTAGAGGGAAAACCAGAGAATACCATTGAGAGACAGAAAAACTAATGAACACGTCCTACAAGTGAAAATCGTAAACTGATTAGAGAAATTAGACGTTGACATTCACTATTTTAGACACGTTATGAGAAGAGTAGACTTAGTGACAAGATTGAAGGGAAAAGAACTAAGGGAAGGCAGGGAGATAAATATCTACATGGCTGGTCACATGGTATAACAGAGACAAGAACACATTACTGATCCACAGTTCTGGTGACTGTTGGAGAAAGCGAAACATGACCGCCACGCTTATAAGCATGGCACATGATAATGATGATAACTATATTGATTTGTATTCTGCTACACTTGAGTCGGTTCACACACTCGTCCATAGTAAGTTATTTACTAGTGTTTTTTGACACATTTTCGATACGATCACTCTTAAAATTCCAGGCCGAAACGGATAGTATTTGAATAATCAATTTTCTTTCACTTTATTTGATATTCTCATCTGCATAACACTGTTATGTTGCCGATTTCATGTCCTCGTTGCGATGCGGACAACCCTATTCTGAGCTGTTTTATCAAAATATAGACAATTTCTAAATTTACTAAATTACATTTTTCCTATAGTTTACATTTCTCGTTATCGGACAGTGTAGAAGAATATTCCCTAAGCAAGAACAATAACTAAGAAATAGCAGCTGCTGAAGGAAATTGAATTATTTCAATACGCTGGGCGTTGTAATAATGTACACAGTGTGGATTTGTGTAGAGCAGCTAGTGACTGCTGATGCAGTGAAGATGGGTGCATGTAGAAGAGACAGTAACGTGGATGTGGCACGTGCTGTAACTATGACTTGTAAGCCAGGAGGTTACAATGAATGTGGACATGCAGTAATTATGCTTGCAGGAGACACAGTAACGTACATGTACAACGTAAGTGACATGTGATGTACACAGATTTGGGAAAATTGCGTTGCAACCCCAAATTAAAGGTTTGGAGAGTACAAGGAAGAATTTACCTTCCAGCGATAGTTCAAAAGAGAAGTAATTGGTGGTATGCAGACAGCGAATGAGCTTTATTTTGTTTAAATATTGAGCACAACCCACTACTGGCAACGCCGATCGCATTCTGGTATGAACCTAAGGCCTATCTACGTCCGGATCCGGAAACAGTCCCGGATCACGCGTGTGAAGCGGGTGTGTAACCACGCGGCACACACTGGACACACCAAATTATCACAACAGAATACCACAACGCTACCCATCGTAGGCTATGCTCATTATTTTGTTGTTTATTCAGGTCGTTGTACATTTGACCCTTTTACATAACCACAAGTGAAACACACAGGGCCACACACTGACACACCCCAACCAAGACCCGAAAAATACGCGCGGATATACACACGCATGGGTAAACACGCACATCCATAAGCACTATACACACATCAGCAGTGATTTCAGTTGACAATAATGTCATAAGCAGACTAATAGCAGGAGAGAATCGTCAGATTCGCACTGCGAGCGCTAACAAGTCAAGTCGCATTATCCTGTCAAGAAGCCTGATACGCGGGAAAATGTCACGTTGAAAGTCCAACAACAAGAAACACGCTGCGACCAAGAAGTGCAGCGCGGGAGCCGACAACAAGAAGAACAACGTGGAGAGCCTACCTGCTAGCTGCACCAAAGAGCCTGATACTACATCTATTACTGAAGCTACTACGAGGGAGAAGATTGACAGCCCAACACAATCAAGAACCAAGACAGCAGGGAAGAAGGAGGAGAAAGACACCAGAGTCGGAAACACCGACTCAAAAACAGTCCGATGGGTTGTCAAGCGGATTCCTGTGGAGCTGACAGATGAAGAAATCCTGAAGCAGCTACGTGAAGAGAATCTTCACATCCGATTCTTGAAGGCGGAGCGGCTCCTCACCTATTCCAAGATACCTTCAACCTTGGCAGTGGTGACATCGGAGGGCAGCGAGATGCCGACCACAGTATCATTCAACAAGGGAAGCAGCAACCAGAGAGATTTATCCCAAGAATCACGCAATGTTCCAGATGTCAGAAGGCCGGCCACAGTAGAGCTACGTATCGCAGTAAGACGGAAATATACCGATACTGCGCCGATCACCACGCCTTCAAGAAGTGTCCACTGGCCAAGCTGGACACGGACTTCCGAGCACCCAACAACAAAGGAAAGTGCGCCAACTGCCTGGGCAAACATGGAGCAAGATACCTGGGCTGTCCGTACCTGCAAAGACACAGAGACGTCTTAAAGATCGCCACCATCACAAAGACACCATTCAAGGAAGCAATGCGGAGGGGCGAGACAGCCACGGGTATAGCACAAGCTGAAAGAGATCAACTTCAAAAGCAGATAGACGAGTTGAAGAAACAAGTCAAGGCACTACTGACGACGACTCCGACCAGCGATAATGAGAAGCTGCTGGCCGACATGAAAGAAATCCAGTTCAACATCAAACAAGAGATTCAGCGCATGGCTGAGATGAAGAAGGAGAACGAAGAAATCCTACAAATGATTAAGACAGAAAGAGAATTGCGTAGAGCTGAAATGGAACTCTTTCAAAACAAACCAACAGAAGCCACACAAGAACTCACAGAAAAACCGCAAGAAGAAAACCAAGAGACCGAGCCTGAACCGCAAGCTAAAGCCAGCAGCCCAATCACAACGCCCAAGAGGGAATTACTATACCGTCGGATCTCTGAAGGAGGCACAGAATACCCAGTCGACAAGGAGGAACTCAATCGCGCGGAATTCAGAAGGCGATGGGAAGAAAAAGAAAAGAAGAAGCCTAAAAAACTCCGGGGAAACCGATGGAATACCCAGTAGTACACTACAACGTTGAGGCCGACTTCGAGTACTATATCGATGACGGTAAAATCGTCCCATGGCTGACCACGGAGGAAGAAAACTTCAGGCAGCAGATACGCAAACGCGACAGTGAAAACAAGCTCAAGGAGGAAAATGAAAACGTCGAAAAGGTCCTACAGAAACTCCACAAGAAAGGAGACAAAAAGACCAAATAAAAAGTCCTTTTAAGGACTGCAGCCAGTCAAGCCAGGAGCCTACACAAACAAAGAAAACCACAAGAACAGACGAGCACAAAGGATAGCCGCCGACCGATCCCCCAGCTGACGTCACAGACACAAACGCTACATAACCAGTCCGAGATAGGACTCATAAGACAAGAATTAGGGTGAATAAACCCACAAAAACCACGGACCTCAACAATAACCACAGCTCATGAAGCAGGTTAGACGAGGCCGAATTTGGAATTTTTGTTTTTGAATCAACCAACCAACCAGGAGAGAATTCCGAATATGAAGAAAGGTCAGTGAGTGGGTGGTTTACACATGAACTGATATTCAGTCAGGATAATTTAGGGAGCTTCTAGCTCTTCTTATTTCATTCTGTCTTTCTCCCTATAGTTGTTGTTTTATCGCTATCTTAGTGTTTCTATAAGGAGCATCTTCCTTGCCTGAAAAGCTAGTTACCTTTCTCGACCAGTATCCTAGTTCAATTGTAATACAGGGGTTGGTCTTTGCCTGGTTTTCTTGTTCTATTTTGTTGACTGCCTGTGCCTGGTTTCCTCGTTTTTAATTATTTACACAGTCCTTGCTCCCTACTTTTAACTTTGTTTTCTGATATTAACGATACATTATGAGGCATCTTTAGCCCTGCATCTTTGCTATTGTAGTTGTAATTTAATTGACTACTTTCAAAGTGGCGTGATTTTTGTCACCGTCTTCTATTTTGGTTTTTGCTACCATATATCCTGCATTCTCTACCTCGGATTATCTCTTGATCCCATTCATCCAAGGGTGGGTCTGAAATTATGGTCCCTATATTTCTTTCGACTGCCAGTTATTCCTGTTTCTATAATTAGTATTATAATTCAACTTACTAGGACCTATCCACTATAACTAATATTTCTAGGACCCTATCCTGTCCTTGCCTTTACTTGGCATCGATTTTACGTACTGGTGCAGGCATAAACTGTTCTACTCTTGCTACTATAAATCCTCATTTTAACTTGATTGTCTTCCCAGTATTGTTCATGAGTATTACTTGAAAATCTAAGCTCCGTCCTATGACTACTATTCCATTTGAAACGTCTAAACCTTGTTCTTAAATTATGTCTCTTTCCAATTCTTTTGCTCTAACTGTTTGTCCCTATAGGAAATATGGGTTGTTTTCTAATTTAGCAACAACAACAACAAAATTACCGTTTATGATTTCAATAACACTGATTTCTTCACTCTAACTATAGAGGCTATGTGAATTTTTTAAAGTTGCATGTCCTTCACAGGACGTAGGAATCAACCCCAGCATTTTCGCTGTTCGTGATTCATGGGCAAAGTTTACGTTCAGTAGTTTGGCATTGCTTTCTGAACGACCGGCTCATATGCCTTTTTCGAAAAAACCAGCACCGCTGTGTTTCTAACCCGGGTATATGGGCTCACAAACCGTGTTCGCAAGCCCTTAGCCACAGAGACCGGCTATGTGAATAGCATCTACTTAATTCAGAAAGGGGGTTCCTATCTTTAATTTTCCTATATCGAAGTAAATTCTTACACCATTTTTCAACAAGAAGCTTCTACCTAGAATTATATTTCTATTCATATTTCTCACTACGTGAAAAGTATGTTTCAATTCTAATTCTCCTATTTTTAAACTTCTCAGTGCACAGTCCAGTAGTCCCAATGCTTCTCCTGCAACTAACTGCAAACTGGCTGTTTGTAAACAACTTGGTATTCTTTTTAATTCTTCTATAGCTACGTTCTTTGATCACACTTACTTCTGTTACTGTATCATTTAAAGATGTTATTATATAATGTCCCACATCAAGTATACAGGAACTCGGATCTTTCACATAAATAATGCGTATGTTTGGTTTGCAGCCCTTGTTGTAAATTATGTCTAATCACACGACATGTCTGAATGTTTATGGGTTTTCCATAAATTTTAATTTTGTTAGAAGCCTTTCTAACGTTCCCACTCCCGTAGGCCCCTTTCGACAAGTGGAATTCTTGTTTCTCCACGATCCACTTCTACATTTGACATTCTGTGGACTGTTCTACGGAAGTTTAACTGTGCTGGTTGGTTTTGACAGTCACTTAAAGTCGAGCGAGTGTACTGTTTTTTGTACCTAGCATAATTGCTCTTTTGGTTCACAACGAAAATAAACTGACATTGGTCGTTGTATTTCTGATGATGCACTGCACCGGGCGGCTATATAACCCACACGACTGCATTTAAAACAGGTGATATTATGTTCGATTGCATGAAACCCTGCTTTGTGCCCCAAGCTATTTATCTTATCTTCTTTTCTTCTCCACGTATGTCTTGAATGATCTATATCCATTGGTTCGTCTGTTCTATGATCTACACTACTACGCGGTTCCCTTCCAAATCTTAATCGAAATCTACGCTTCAACATTTCTTCCACTATAGCGATGTTAACTGTTTGAGTTAGTTTAGTGGTATTCTCTCCCATTAACTTGAATTTTAGCCTATCTGAGTAAAGTCCATCAACAAAGCTGCCCACTACTAAACTCTCTACTTCATCCCCCTATTTGTCTTGTCCCAAGAATGCCCCATCTGCTAGTTTAATTATCCTATTACAATATAACTGCACACACTCTCCCATTTCTGCCTCTGAACTGTCTTAAGATGGAAAAAGCCTACTGCAGATCGGTTACCTCCACGTACCTATGAGCTAGGTAATTCTTTAGGTTTTATTTACCCTACCTTCCAACTTCCACCTTAAGTGGTTTGATACTGAACTAATGCTACTTTGATAGGCTATTAACTTTGTGTTTTCCTCGTCTGTGGCGGCCCTCAAATAAGGCACACTTTTCGATGGCGACCGTCCATGTTTTAAACCGTTTTGCCTGTCCATCAAACTTCTCAACACTTGTTGCTATTCCTTGTTGTTTGATACGCATGTCCAGCCTCCAAATTTCTCTACCTATTTCCCCTAGTATTGTTCCATTGGTAGCTTCTTCCGTGGCCTTTTTTTTTCATTCAACAACTCCCAAAACTATACACACACATAAGACAGCAACTTTTACACAATAAACTACCTGGATTATACTTTTCTTCACTTGATGTTAGCTGCACGCATGAAGTTGCACTTAACTCACAAATTTATGGCTGATTAACTCTGGTGTGTGTTGTTGTAACTCAGGACGGAGAATGGGTAGACAGACCTCTTGTTGTTGACAGTCTCGGGTTGACCCGGTCTACGAGTTGCACGTGTCTCATGGAAACCCTGGCTAATGGATTCGCGTGTTGGGCTATTGTACCTCATGACGGAGGAGTAGACCACGTGTTGATTGTGGTTATATTCGTCGCTGAATGTCTCTACTTGATGAATCAAACACCTCGCAAATATTACTACACAATTTGTGGTTATGTTCGTCGCTGAATGTCTCTACTTGATGAACCAAACACCTCGCAAATATTATTACACAATTTGCAGTCTTTCATCTAACACTAACACAGTCCCATGATTATGATTGCTCGCTGTCTTAACCTTGCTCAAGATCATTTAATTTATTGTCTCTTTTTACAAATGACTTCTAATTTTCACTTATGACCCAGAAAACACTTTCACATTCTAAAACAGTCTCTACGTCACAGCCGTGGTGCGCTGCATCCAAAGAACTAGAAATAATCTAATAATGGTCATGCAAGCTCGATGTTCACAAGTATACTGCGGAGCACATCAAAAGTGTCGTTTCTGATGTTATTCTGACAAAAGTGTCTTTTCTGATGTTATTCTGACAAAAGTGTCTTTTGTTATGTTCTAACACCGGTCACGTGACATCAATTCTTCTATCTACTGTCATTCACATCCTGGTCACGTGTCGCCAATTCTACACACCTGTAAGTAAGTAAGTAAGTAAGTAAGTAAGTAAGTACGTACGTAAGTAAGTAAGTAAGTAAGTAAGTAAGTAAGTAATTAAGTAAGTAAGTAAGTAAGTAAATCTTTATTTTCCAAGGGTTAAGAATTGGGCACGCAGGCCCGTCTGACATTCTGCCCTTCTTCTCTATTTCCTCTTTCATTCAACATCTCTTACGAAGCAATTCTTTGACAACAAAAGAACAATAAGCATTACAACGCATGACAAATAATCAGTAATACATGACTCGTTGAGGCAATGTTTAACATGGGCATCATGAATACCCAAGGTGGGTGTTACGTGCCATAAATATGGGAATGTTTTTTTTTTTTTTTTTTTGGCTAGTTGTCGTTCGAGATAATTTACCATTATTATTGTCTTTGTTGCTGTTTTTTTTAAGGGGGCATGTAGTCTGTCCTGGGGTAGTGTTTAAACAGGTTGCGACTGTATGTATAATGATTGGTGGTGTCTTTTATTTCTTGTGGCAGAGTATGCTAAGCTTGTTTTAAATAAGTCTATCCTCGGTTTAGGGACATGGAGTATATGTAACAGACCACAAGGTGTGTAAAGCAGTGTCGTTAATGTTGTCCATCATTTGTCGTCACGTGACCTACTCCACACAACTGTACCAGTAGACGACATGGGTAGCGCCGGTAGCCAATAAACACCTGTAACAGTCCCTCTCCTAACATCAGAACTCAAGATACACACTATGTCCACAAAAATCAATTTATCAAATTGCACCAATGTTCCCAAACAGACTATCTCCAATCAAACACTGACCGTAATGGCCCATAGGAAGA
The DNA here is from genome assembly GCA_963921405.1 of Cepaea hortensis. Lineage (NCBI taxonomy): Eukaryota > Metazoa > Mollusca > Gastropoda > Stylommatophora > Helicidae > Cepaea > Cepaea hortensis. Next base: position 55,453,745 of record OY992876.1, read on the forward strand.
CTGACGCTGGCAACCGATCAAATATGGTGCGTTCCAAAAATCTTTCCAGTTCTCACAATAGTATAAAATCTTTGCCTTCTCATATTGTAGCCAAAAGATGATGCCAGGAACTTTTTAATGCGTGTGATAACTTTTATTTGTCTCTTGAAGAAGAAACAAGCATTACCATCTTAAGCTATACTTTACAACGACATCAATAAAGGTGACAATTCACAGAGGGATTCGCCTGTGTAAACTACAGGTGACATCACTGACATTTATTCTGAAAATGGCCATTTGGATATTTTTATCATCATTAGCGGACCATACAAAATTATCAGCTGTAAAATTTGCCTGCTATATTTTGTCAAACATATAATTAAATCAACCGTATGTGATGTGTGGAACTGTTTTTCTTTGGTGAGGCATGTGATGTTAATTGGTTTGGATGATGTTGCTACTCGCAACTGCGTTTCCAGGTTTGCGTCGGTCAATCTGGAGCGCAGTCGACTATCAGATGGTAAGTTTTAAAACAAACTGATAGCAGCAGTAATTTGTTCTGAACACAATCGTATGTTTCAACTGATCAAGACAAAGGGGAGGCCGATCCGATCCGATTCGATATTAAAAAACAAAAATTGCAAACTCGGTCTCCATCAACCTGCTTCTTCAGCGTTGGTTAGAGTGTCGATCCGTGGGTTTGTGTGGGTCTTTTCACCCTCTTTCTAACTTTTGCTCTCTTACGAGTGACGTCTGGTTCTGGCAAGTTAGTTTTCATTTGTATTGTATCTCTTGATATGGTTTCTTTTGGTAGCATTGGCTTCTGGCTCGTCTGGCTTGACTGCTTTCAGTCCTTGGAAGGACTTTTTATTCGGTATTTTTGCCTCTTTTTGTGTGAATTTTTCGTAGGAGATTTTCAATTTTGTCTTTCTCCTCTTCCTTGCGTCTGTTTTCGATTTCGAGAAAGCGTTTATGATTCTTTTCGCAGTCTTCGTCGATGTACTTCCACGGGATGATCTCTCCGTCCTCTATATAATAATTGAATTTGCTCTCACAGTCATAATGTGTGTCTTGGTATTCTACCGGTTTCCTGAGTTTCCTAGGCTTTTTCATTTCTCTTTCTTCCCAGCGCCTTTTGTATTTCTGGCGCCTGCGTTCCTCCCGTCTTGCACTTTCTTGTAGCTCCTCCAAGGTAGGCACCCTGGGCCTCTGCGTGTCGTCATCAGGGTGCTCATCTCTGGCCTCCTCGGGTGTCAGGCGGGGTATGGGTTTCCCCTTGTCTGCCTCGGGTATCGCGGTTGGGCTGCTGGCTGTAGTTTGTGGTTCGGGCTCGGTCTCTTGCGGTTTCTCTGCTAGCTCTTGTGTGGTTTCTGTTGGTTTGTTTTGGAATAGTTCCATTTCAGCTCTGTGCAATTCTCTTTCGGTCTTGATAATTTGTAAGATTTCTAAATAGGGGAGGCTTTTCTTGAACGATTTTTAAAACAGACGGATCAGCAAGATAGAGCTATTAGAGATATGGTCAGAAAAGACTTGGCACCGGTCACTAGGAAGGAGGACTGTGAGGTTAAGGTGGACGATGTTAGACGGGTACTGAAGAGGGCTAAGGACAGAGGGTCAGGCCCGGACGGGGTGAGGTTTACCCATATGAGTAACATGAAGGATGGGGACTTGGAGGAGATGGCTCTTTGTTTCAGCATGAATACGGCGGAAATACCTCAGGATTGGCTGCACAGCTGCCTGGTCCCACTCCCAAAGCCAGGTAAGGATAATTCGAGACTTAATAAATACCAAATCATAACCCTGCAAACCACCTTTGGCAAAGTCCTCGAAATGATAGTAGCCTACAGGCTCCAGCGATATTTGGAAAGTCGTAATCTGCTTCCCAAAGGGCTCGGGGGCTACCGCCTGGGAAGGACATCTGGGTCAATGTGGCTACTTTTACATTTGATGTTAATGAGGGCTTCCAGGACAAATAAGAGACAGTGGCGGTAGCTCTTGGCCTGGAGGATGCGTATAACAGAGTTAGGTATGATATACACTCTGTTGGACGTGGAGGTATGCCCTTGCCTTGTCAGATAGGTTGCGGCAGTCGTTTATGAGCGTAAGGTTGCACTGCGCGTGGATTCCTGGACATCTAACCCCTGTACGATTACACCTGGGTTGCCACAGGGATCTGCCTTGTCCCCAGTGTTCTTTAATGTCTACACCAGCAAAATCGCAGCTATTGAGACACCAGATGTTGGTAGGATCGTGCCATTTGCAGATGATGTGATGGTGTACAGACAGGGTAGAGATAGAGAAAGTTTGGCTGCACATTTATAGGTGGCAGTAAACAGCGTAACAGATTGGTGCAGGGACGCAGGGGCCGTTATAAATCCAGACAAGTAATCGGTTGCTTGGTACTCTCTGGGTGACCAGATTATGAAGGCAGATAACCCATATGTTACATTGAATGGTTGTTCTCTTGGTAGAGAGAGTAAATTGAAGTACATGGGTATCATCTTCGATAGGTGTATGTCTTTTAAAGATCATGTTGAGGCTTTGGTGGCGAAGGCTGGTAGGGGACTTAATGTTTGAGGGCGATGGCAGCAACTGGGATAGAGCAGAGGATGCTTTACAGGCTCTTTCAGCAGTTAATAATTTCAGTTATTGAGTATGGTTTGGGGCTGCTGATAGAATCAAAGAGCTAGCTTGAAATGTTGGAGCGCATACAAAATGCGGTCATGCGTGTGATTATGGGGTGCACAAAGGACACACTAATTATATGTATGAGGCATATCCTGACGCCACCATCAATGGCGGATAGGCATAGGGTCCTTCAAATCAAATGGTACCTGAGAGTTGCTGCAGATAGGGATATCACCCCCCTCCCCCTTTTGCATGAAGCGATGGATATGGTCAAGGGTCATAGACTAAGACGAGGCAGGTCCTGGATGGTACAGTCGGAAACATCTAAACGTCAGGTGTGTGATCTAGAGACCACCAATCGTGAAAACGAGTGGGTTGAAGTACCGGTAGACATGACTGACTCCCAAAATGAAATAGTAACACTGGGTCGTAAGTGCAGAGAATGGGCAAGCGGGCCGCACAGAGTTTGAGGTGCAACAATTGATCCAAAGTAATAGTGATCTATACTGATGGGTCAGTGGTGAGAAATGGAGTGGTTGGGGTTTAATTGCAAAATCTAATGGACGATTCTTGAAAACTGAGAGTATGACATATGAGCTACGACCTCCAGCATGAGAATGGAGGTGGAAGCAGTCACAGCGGCATTTCGTTGGTTAGAGGAGACCACTGCAACACACATTGTCTTCATCACGGACTCAAGGAGTATGCTTAGTAAAGTGGAGAAAGGAATGTTTCATGTGCAGTGGCTCAACTTGCTTCAGATGTCACAGATTGTGAGAATTGTATGGATTTATTGCCCTGGTCATGCGGGAGTGCGGGGTAATGAACAGGCTGATAGGCTGGCAGGAATGCACCTCTTGGTGATCAATTACCTATGGATAAGGGTGTCACGGGACCACTGGAGTTTACGATCAGATGATAGATTTACAGAGACAGCTGCAACTTTTGTTGATAGGGGGGGGGGGTGGGGGGGGGGGGACATTTCCAGCGGATCAAACGAAACCAAAAGTCCTTGAGATTTCCCCAGGACACAGAAAAATTGTCGGTATGTTATTTTGCCCAAATCGCAAGATGAAAGGAAAAACGCCGTCTTGATTTGGTTGCCGCTAGGACCACCTGTTGTTGACAGCGAATGACGTCACTCCCCGATTGTAGAAAAACATAACTTATTTGCCGCCAGTGTGAAAAATGGAATTAAACTAGACTGAAGTGTTTGGCTAGCTCTGTTCTAATTTAGAAAGAATCTATTGTGTTCTGTGTCAATTAAAGTTGATGAACATGTGTCTTTCATGGCAATGTATAGGTTCAATTCAGGATAGAGCTTGTGTACATAAGGTATTCACTAGATAGCGTTTATTTATAGGTAATGTAGGATAGTCTAGTGATAGATAGAGTTTAGAACTTGAGCATAGTGTTGTAGCTTTGTGGTTAGGTATTCTAGGAGTGTCGGCGACAGTAGGCAATCGCACTGTTAAACTAACTAGTTAAAACTGTTAAACTAACGATGCCAATTAGCTCAGCTGGTTGAGAATAGTGTAGTGGGATTATATTTAGAGAGATTGAGGATGGTTGGGGGATAGGGGAAATGTTCAATGGTGGGATCTTCCAGTGGGGTGTCTACTGGGGTTCTGCACGTCGCCTTTGGTCTTTCCTTGTTTTACCCTAACTCAGACCGATGTGATGAGCTCCTCTGCCCCATGACATAGTTTAGTTCACTGTTATATATCTGAGTGCGGTCGTTGGCCTGCACTCATCTAATAGGGGTCAGTATCGGGTTGCTCTCACCAGGTGTTTTCTCTCTTTCACAGGTTCCACTCCGGTTATGAAGAAAACAAGCTGAATATTCATTGTTTAAGATTATGGATGATTCGGTGAAGGAAGTTTTATTCAGCGGCTTTTGCACTGGGCCCATAGCCAAGAGGGTCTGAAGGAACATGGCTCTGTTGAGCAGAAACAGATAACTATCTGGAAATTACTCCTTAGTGATAGGGTTCACGGAAATTGAGTGAAATTATTTTCCATACCACATGTAAAAAGAACAATATGGGTTATATGGAGAACAGGAACAACGAACATAGCGTTCTTCTCAGTTATCAGATTCCTGTGGAACTGTAATTATTAACTGTGTGTCATGAGACGGCTGGCAGGTGTCGCTCCTAATGGATTAAACGACAGAAACAGTTGTGGTGAGAAGTTGACGCTCCGGTAATTTTCAAAAGACAGCGATCGTGACTTTAAACACTAGCCGTACGTATTGGACACGGAAGCGAAGTCCCGTGGGGAACGGAGGATTGTCTACCGGAAAAGTTCAAAGACCAGAGTCCGTATTTGACTGGACAGAGAATCACCGATGTCAAGAAAGATCGTTTATCTCAGGGAAGTTCGGAGCATGATCAAACAGTTGGATCGCGTTGAAATACTGTGAACGGAGTCCTTTGATCAAACGGAAAAACACGATAGAACGGGAGATCGTCTTTAATAAAGACGGTGATCAGTACGGTTTTACGGAGATCAAACGACCAGGGAAAAGAACAGAGGCTGAGGGTTTAAGAGAAAAACAAGTGACGTAGTCAAGCCAATAACTTTGGACTGAATTTACTGTTTTAAAAATCAGTTGAAGATTGCATTTAAGACCGGCGGGGTGTAGATGGAATTCAGTGCCAAAACAGAATATATATCACTAAGTCTAGGTTGTGTAAAGTCGACCCGCACTTTTCCTTTATGGAATTAAGTGGTTTAATTCTAGGCCGGAATTAGTAAATAAGGTGATTATATATAGATGGAGATTAGAACTCTAGCATAGTGAACTTGTGTGTGTAAACGTAGTATAGAGAGTCGACAGAATTAGGCTGAAGAGTGATTTACGTTGTGTAGAGTAAGGTGTCTGTACAGTCGGAAGGATAAGTCTATACTAGGATTTATGTGCTTTGCTTTAGCGTGCCTCTCTTTTACCTTGCTTAGGGTAGAGTGCTGAACTATTCTGTCTTATACAAGAGTGTAGCGCTATGATGAGATATAGAGGTTACCTACTGAATATAGCCTTATACCTAACTTCACATATCATAGGTCGGAGTTGAGTTTCTCTCACAGGCTGTTGTTTAACTCAACAGGTTCCCTACACTTGAAATTGAAAGTGGTTACCAATCTGAGCAGAAGAAATTGGTCATGCTCGGGGGAAGTGATACAGGATATGAAGTGTGACCCTGTTTTAACAAGAAGGGCAGACCAGTGTGAGTTAAGATGCCCACCGAAACTGAAGCACTCTAACTATGTAATATAGACCATAGAGAAAGGAAGAGACGGTCATTAATAGTTTTTTCCATGAGTGACAATCCTCAGTGTATAAACGATATTGTTGGACCAGTGTTTATATTCATTAATGCAAGGACTATCTTACTGGCCGATATATAAAGTGTGTAAAACTAGAAGACCCTAAGTAACGCAATCAAACATTGTTGATCAGACAGTCACCGGAACTATAAATATTCCAGAGTGTCGAATGTGTACTAGTGAAAAACACGAACTACCTTAAAATTCAGTGGAGACTATATATTACTAAAAAGGTTTCCCGAACGGATTGGCAATAAAACGATCATCAGTCAGAGAGAAGCAGCCCGGTGAGATATTTCCTTATCTGTGCTGTGTGAAGTCGAATGGCTGTATAATGATGACAATTGGGATGCTGATCCTAGAATAGATCCTGTCACACATTCAAGATAGATAACACCACATATATTCACACCCATACATCGCACACACAAATGACACTTTTCTACAATAAATGTCTTATCATTTTGTTCGAAGCATGTGTTAGTGTGGGTATGTGCTAAATGAACGTGAAGAGGGGTAGTGTCTGTTGAAGAGAGAGACAGATAGTGATTAAAAGACTTTAAATAGAAAGGGGGGTATGTAGACAAAGGTCCACCAGCAGAGGAAAACTGGGAAACGGATATTTCACAGGTGTGCTTGTTGATTCCACTTTCCCCCCAGGGACGACAAGCGACACTGTGTAATCGTGAAACTCTAGAACATTTAGAAATGAACCATTTTGTTTCAAGTGACAGTGACCCGGGTTTTCACGATACAGGGATTGTTAAATCTCAGAACAGTAGGGACATTTAGTAACATTGTGTGTGATCTATTCAGGACTATATCCGTGATTGGTGACCAGGTATTTGGGTTATCAAAGAGCTACTGGAGGAAGTCAACATCTGGCACGAGGGACACATCGTTTGGTGAGGTCATTGTGTGCTGAGCTGTGATGATGTTGTGTGGCCATTACCGGGATGATCATACTTTGCTCCTGAGTTGTCCGGTCTGATTCTGCAGACACACTAGAGTATACGACATACATTCTACACATACACTTCGCACATACATACACTTTTCTTCATTAAATTAAATTGTTATTAATTTTTTAGAAGCTAGAGTTGTGTAATATGTTGTTTTGGGGAAGAATGAGAGGGGGCATGATCCAGTGGTGAGTGGGAGAGAGAAAGAGGTGTCCAGTGACTGACGGGGTGTTGTGGACAGAAGCTAGTGGATTCTCCAGAATAATGATATGGGGTTAAAAAGAATGTGGGCGTTGATTCCCCTCACCCCAGTGACGACACTATAAATAAAACGACGACAAAGGGAGAGGTGGTCGTGCGCCTGTAGGACCAGGTGGAGAAAAAGATTGAGAACCCGTATGTGAAAAGGATGAGATTGTGGGGGGTTGGCAGGGGTTCTGGTAGAATCTCAAAACTGAGAGGGAAGACCATGAGAACTTTCAATCATATAGCGGTGGGGACGATTAGTAGTGTGACTCTTCGCTGGCTGTTGAACGATGGGACGAAGCTCAGTGATGTCGGTTCTTACTCAATGTCGGTTCAACTCATCTCAACAACTCAACTCAATGCATGTCTCCTCAATGTGAGCTATTCATAATTGGTTATGTAACGTTTGCAAGGCACGTAGAGCGCCCTGGTCATCCACTGCACCTGTATTCGTCTCCAGTCGTCTTGACTTGTCCTGCCACTGGATTCAGATGGACTCAGCGGAGAGAGTGAGGTCGACGAACTGCGCAACTCTTCCTCACTTTAATCCAATTCATCGCGCAAGTCATGCTTCATCCAACAACAACAAATAATGTAACGTTTATAGAAATCAAAGCGTGGGAAGTTGTTGTGCTTAGCTTTTAGCTCATCATCACTTTACAGCTGAATGATTTCGTGTTGTAGGTTGTCAGGCACATCAGCTTGTTCCACATTTGACAGTGTAGCAAAGATTTTCAATTCCATTTTTTTTTTACTTTTCAGGTCCTAAAATCTGGCATGAAATGCCTCAATTAGTTTCGCACACTCACCAGCATATCCAAATATCGGACATGGCTTTACCCTTCCAGAGTGTAAAAATACGCCGTATACGCCCTTCAATTTACACTTTCCACAGCTTTAATTTAGCTTCAAAGTCGGGCAGCCGACGAAAAGCATGCATGTCTGTCTCGATATATACTCATGTGTCCTGTCTATCCCTTAATAGACTTTCCTTTCTCATTCCTCAAAATTTACTTTATTATTATGATTCGCTTAATATTAAATTTATTGCTATGGAAAAGAATCTAGATTTATTGATTGTCGAGTCCAGTCTGCGGTTGCCTTGGCATGGCAAGACCAAATGAGGGGGCCTTATACGGCCCCAGGACCGGCCGTTCATCGTCTCTGCTATAGAACTATAAAGGAAGCCTAAAACGTTTTGCGTATCCTTTTACAGGACTTAGCTGTCAACAGCAGCATCTTTCAGCTGTCTGTTGATCTCTTGGCAAGATTACGCTCAGTAGTTTGCCATTGCTTTCTGAGCGGCCGGCTCAGTATCCGCAAGTCACGAGCGGGGGTCGAACCACCTCAGTTCTCGCTCCGCTGCGAGACTCTGCGTGATAACAGAGAGAAAGTGTTGTAACCCCACAGCCAGAGAGACCGGCATAAAGGAAGCCTAGCGGAGTTAAACAGTTAATAAATCTGCGGAAGTCAATGGGAAATCACCGCTGTGCATCATAAGTGCATTAGTAGTTGAAAGCTCACACTATTTTCACATAAACTGTGTAAATAGCTGCTCAATAGGAGCAATTGTAAATTCATGCGCATAAGGTGGCTCCAGGCAGTCAGCACTGACACTACACATAGCCACATAAGTAAATAGCAAACAATGTTAGTGGGAAATATTATAACACACTATAGATACACAAACAAGTAGCTTGGGAATTGATGTACGAGGGTTGTTTAGAAAGTAATACACCACATCGTTTTTCTCAGCTAATAATGAAGATAGAAGCATTGAATTTTTCACACTCCAAATATGGCATGTGCCAATTGCGTGCACCAATTATCAACCAATCGGCAAACAATATGGCTGCCTTAAACCGTTGAAATGAGGCGTGTTAGCAACTTGCGTTATAAGCAGCGAATGTTGATAGAATTTCTCGTTGCAGAGAATGAAGCTGTTGTGAACATTCACAAATGTCTGTGTGATGTGTATAGAAGTTTTGCAGTCGACAGGAGCACAGTCAGTCGCCGGGTTCAGAGACTCAAAGAAATAGGAAGTGGAGATCGGAGATGCTTGATCGACCGCGCTTTGGACGTCCTGCCACAGTCACCAACGAAGAAATGTTGAAATGCGCTTAGGACATTATTCTTACCGATAGGCGAATCACATTACTCAACAATTGGCCTTACATCAGGTAGTGCACATGCAATTTTAAAAACTCTGGGAGTTTCAAAGGTTTACGCAAGATGTGTTCCTCAAAGTCTCCTCCGCGACAATGGCCGCCCTAAGACAAGTCTGGCAACACGTGAAGCAATCACCAAATCGGGTTGAACTGTACACAACCATCCATCCTATAGTCCCGATTAGGCACCCTCTAGTTTTCATCTCTTTAGGCCACTAAAAGATATGGGATAAGGTTTGAAGATGCTGAAGGAGTGATTCATGCAGCGAAGACATGTCTACAGGATCAAGACAAACTATGGTATGGGCAAGGAATACATGCACTAGTTTTGCGCTGGTATACACCAGTACAAGTTGATGGGATTATGTTGAGTAACACCTATGTTTACATGACATATCCATGTATATTGTACACACACACACACACACACACATATATATATATATATATATATATATATATATATATATATATATATATATATATATATACATATATATCATGCATTTTGAATAAATAGCTCCTGAAAGAAAAAAAACGATGTCGTGCATTACTTTCTGAACGCCCATGGTAAAACAATTTATCTTTGTCCAAATCATCACCTCGCACATGTAGTGAAGCTGTTATATAATTGATTTGAGTTGAGCTAAGAACTGACATCACTGCACTCAGAACATTCCCATTCGCACTCCGTTCCCTCGTTCAACAGCAAGTGAAGAGTTACACCACTAATCGTTCCCACCGCTATCTGATTGAAAGTTCTCCTGGTCTTCCCTTTCAGTTTTCAGATTCTACAAAAAACGCGGCCAATTACCCGCAATCTCCTGGTCCCACAGGCGTATGATCACCCCCCCCCCCCTTGTCCATAAGTAATCTAGCACCAATAGGTGCATTCCCTGTCAGTCAGTCAGCCTGTTCATTTCCCTGCACTTTGGCATGGCCAGGGCAAAAATTCCAATACTACTCACAACATGTGACCTCTGAAGCGAGGTGAGCCATTCCAAACGAAATAACCCTTTCTCCTCATTACTAAGCATACTCCTTGAGTCCATGTTGAAGACAATGTTTGTTGCAGTGGTCTCCTCTAACCAACAGAATGCCACTGTGACTGCTTCCACCTCCATTCTCATGCTGGAGGTCGTAGCCGTAAGCTAGACTCTCCTTTTTTAACAATCGTCCATTAGTCTTTGCAATTAAACCTCAATTACTCCATCTGTTTCTCAACACTGACCCATCTGTATAGATCACTATGTCACCTTGATGTATGTTACTCTGGATCAGTTGTTGCACACCAAATCTGTGCGGCCCGGTGCCCATTCTCTGCACTCACGACCCAGTGTTACTAATTGTGCCAGTCCGTCTTGTCTTCCGGTACTTCAACCCACTCTGTTTCACCATTGATGGTCTCTAGATCACACACCTGACGAATAGATATTTCTGCCTGTGCCATCCAGGACCTGCCTCGTCTTAGTCAAAGACTCTTGACCATATCCATGGCTTCATGCAGGGGGTGATCCCTATTTGCAGCAACTCTCAGATACCATTTGGCTTCAAGGACACTATGCCTATCCGCCATTGTTGGTAGCGCCAGGATATGCCTAATGCCTGTAATTGGTGTGTCCTTTGTGCACCCCATAATCACCCGCATGACCGCATTCTGTATGCGCTCCAACCTTTCAAGCTGGCTCTTTGATACTGTCAGCTGCCCCAAACCATACTCAGTGACTGAAATTATAAGATATTAACTGCTGAAAGAGCCTGTAAAGCATCATCTGCTCTACCCCAGTTGCTACCATCGCCCTCAATGCATTTAGTCCCCTACCAGCCTTCACGACCAAAACCTCCACATGATTCGTAAAAGACACACACCTGCCAAAGGTGATACCCAAGTACTTCAGTTTACTCTCTCTACTAAGATGACATCCATTCAACATAATACCTGGGACATCTGCCTTCACAATCCGGTTATCCAGGGAGTACTACACAACCTTGTCTGGGTTTATAACGGCCCCTGCATCCCTGCACCACTCTGCCACCCTGTTTACTGCCACCTGTAAGTCTTCCGCCAAACTGGCCCTGTTTCTGTCATGTCTGTACACCAGCACATCATCCTTCAAATGTCATGATTCTACCCACACCTGGTGTCTCAATAGCTGCGATTTTGCTGGTGTGGATATTAAAGAGCACTGGCAACATGGCAGATCCCTGTGGCAACCCATGTGTAATAGTACAGGGGTCAGAAGTTCATGAACCCATTCGCAGTGCAACCTTACGCGCATACAGGTCTGTCATCTGACAAGGTAAGGGCAGACCTCTATGTCCAACAAAGTTTATATCAACCGATCATACCTGACCCTGTTATAGGCATCCTCCAGTCAATAGCTATCGCCACTGTCTCTTGTTTATCCTGGAAGCCCTCATAGACATCAAATGCATAAGTTGCCTCATTGATCAGTGGTTGTTGATTTTTACACAGAAGGATCTTTAATAGTTGTTTCATCTTCTCGTGTGACTCATTAATGTAGTGGTGTTTTTATCTTTTTATCTTGAATCCTCCATCGGAGAATATGCCCTCAACCAAATCACTCCAAATCCTCCTGTCCTTAGCTATCCTTTAGTACAGTGGTTCTCAACCTTTTTTGGCCCATTCCCCCCTTCACCATATTTTCAGAACGCCATCCCCCCCCCCCTTCCTATCAAAAATTTGGCCCGTTCCCCCCTTCACCGTATTTTCAGAACGTCATTCCCCCCCCCCCTTTCATATTTCCTATCTAAAAATCCCCTCACCCCTACACAGTATACGTAAAAGTGGAAGGCAAATGTAATAGCATATACTAAAACAAGTCCAGACGTCCACATAAAACATGATTTGTGGGTCTATTTACTTTATAAAATGAATTTTAGAAGGACGAGACATACATAACTGTAAAGTATGAAGGGAAAAACTCTGTCAAGTAATCGGTTCTTGTATTAACACGATCTTGAAATGGTCTTCATTCCCCCCCTGGAAACCATGAAATTCCCCCCTGGGGGGGAGGGGGGGGGGAATTCCCCACCGGTTGAGAACCACTGCTTTAGTAGCTATGCCCATGCCCTCCCTATATTATTCATTTCTGTTTCTACTTCTTTTCTCGATGTTTTAGATCTCACACTGCTTATGTCATTTGTATATAGATTTATATTACTGAAACTCTGTAATTTAGTGTAATTGTGTATTTTTATTATCTTCTTCGTGTGCTTAATTTTGCTTAATTTACACTTAATGCATGGGGGAAATGTCTGAGAAGTGGCAACAATGGCTCAGTAAATCCGGAATCCGCTTTAGGAATTTAAATATTTTCCAATTGTTTGGTAAGCTGCCAGAGTTATCCTTTATTCTTAATCAAAACTTTAATGCGTTCCGCCTTAGTAAAAGTAGACTAAATGAAAATATTTCAGATGATGACATCTCTATGAAAGGGTATACAGTTTTTAGAAAAGATCACAGTACGAAGCAAGAGACAGGTATAGTAGTCTATGTTTCTAATTTACTAAATGTTCACCGTTGACAAGATTTTGAAAATAACGAAATAGAATGTATTTGGTTTGAACTAAAACTTGAGAACCGCACACACTTGATATTTGGCTATCGCTATCGAAATACCAGAGCTGGACACGTCTGGTACGAAACCTTCACTACCGTGATGGATGTGGTGTTCATTAGTGGGAAGGAAATCATACTCCTCGGAGACTACAACATTGACACCAACAAATCCAACATACCATGGGAATATATAATGCATCATACAGCTTCCAATAAATAGTAAAACAAGCTACTACAATAACAAAATCATATTCAACACTTATAGACCACATTTATTGTAACCTGACCATACAACATAATAGAATGCACCGTACACAATTGTGCATTGGGCGATCAATACCCAATATGCTGCACGTTGTCTAAAAATTAAATTAAAACTCTCAAACATAAACACATAAGTGTAAAATATAGAAGTTACAACAATTTCAATCAAATATGTTTACAGGACTTTATCAGTTCCCATCTAGACAATATTTATCAACTTCCTGACCCGGATGATGCTCTGGAATTCTGAATGAAGACTTGTATTGATGTGTTTGATAGACATGTGCCATTCAAGGAATTTCGAGTAAAGTATCTAGTCAAACCGCCGTAAATCAAACAGAAAGTATTTGAAATAGTTAGTTAGTCGCAGTTCCACTTCATGGCAACAGGTCGTCCTCAATATGCTCCGGTCCTGCGCCAGTGAATATAACAAAATGCTCCTCACTGCCCAATGTGAAAATTGGAACAGACCGGAGTCTCAGCAAGCTAACAGCCCGCACAGGTACACTGTGCATAATGCCACCGCCAGAATGCCAACACAAAAGTCTTCCAAGAAAAAAAAAGGTTCGTCGTCTATGGAAGCGGCAGTCACTAGAAGGACTTCATTAACCAAGGTTTTATTCCATAAGGCTCGGTCTATTTCAGCAGGTCGACCGCCGACGAAAGCGCTGCACAAAGCACGAACTCCGCAGCTCCAGCGACGACTCCCACTATTCTCCTGAAAATGCACTCGTTAACCGAAAAGGCAAACCAGTCAATTCAGCGACAGCCGGTCGCCATCGTTCCAAACATGCAGTTCACGCTACAAACAACCGCGAACAGATCTAAAAGCATTCCATATGAAATTCATAACTCACAGTGTCGCGCCAAGCACTCACTCAGTAGCAGGGCGACGGAACCATACACTACCATTCCACCATGAAGAAAATGGGAATGAAAACCGTTGCCACAAGCGTAAACACCCCAAAGGCCTTACGGGTTTAATTGCCTATCCGCTAAGTTGAGAACCAAATTGAAATACTTAAAATTATGAGAGATAGAGATAAAATACATAAAAAGAGCACATGCATACTTTACTCTTAAAAACAAAGGTCTATATATCATACGAAGAGAAAAGAAACATTATTCTATGAACTTAGTTATGGATAAAACAAATAGTAAGGATATATGGAATGCAATTAATACCTTGACAAACACATATAATTTATCAAATTTATTACCATTAAATCATGTTACATGTGACCGACTAAGTACTTTTTTTTTTTTTCAAACTGACATAGACCACTTGAAAGCTTCAATCCCAAATTATCCTTGCAACTTATCTTTACTGTAATTCTTTTGCAAGAATAGATGCTCCGGAAATATTACTTCCGACATACCTCTAATAAGAATCACTGAAGTATTTACTTACCTTAGTAACCTAAAATACAGAAAATCATTATTGTTAGATGGAATCAGCAATTGAATTATCTGCAGGGCTGCGCCAGTGTTCTGTGTGTCACTAACCTCTCTCTCTCTCTCTCTCTCTCTCTCTATATATATATATATATATATATATATATATATATATATATATATATATATATATATATATATATATATATATATATATATATATATATATATATATATATATATATATATAATCAGTTTCTCGCCAAATGCCACTTTCTATCAGCTCTCAAAATCGATAAAATGTATCCTCTTCTTAGATCTGGCTCATTATCGATGGTCTTCTGACAACTATAGACCCATTTCCTTACTATCATCACTATCTAAACCACTAGAAAGTCACCTTCGTAAAGTAACATTACACTATTTAGTTCGTAACAAGCCTATAGTTGACAACCAATCATGATTTCAAACAAAATATTCTTACCATACGGCCATGATAGAAAATTTGCTCCAGAATATAAACGACAATAGTCTATGTAGAACGGTGTTAATTGATTTCAGAAAAAGCATTTGATATGATAGACCATGTTATTTTAATTACAATACTAGAAACAATTAAATGTAGTCCTAATGTTGTGACTCTAATAAAATATGTTCTGTCAAACAGAAAGCAAGTAGTACCACACAATAAATAGCTGCCTCAAACACACTAGTATTAAAAGAAACAATGTTTGTGTGTGGCGATTTCAACAGCCACTCACAGAGTTGAGGCTATGATCACATGGACCAGAGAGGAGAGAGACTGGAAGACAGGCAGGATGAGAATAGATTCATCTTGATTAACAAGCCGTCCGACCCACATACTTTCTACTCTAGATCATGGCACACTACAACTACACCTGATCTGGTTTTTCATTTACCAGACCTGGAGTAGAACATTACACTAATTGTTGGGAAATACCTTGGTGTCAGTGACCATCGGCCAGTCTTTCTAACTGTAGAAAATGAGCTTGTAAGTGAAAGCAGCACCCTCTCGAGGTGGAACTACAAGAAAGCAGACTGGGCAATGTATAAGCATCGTACCAACTTACTAGTTAGAAACCTGAACACTGAGAAAGACATAAATAAAGTAGGTGAAGAGTTTGGGAAATGCATATTACAGGCAGCACGAGACATAGTACCAAGAGGAGCTCGTAAACAATATAAACCGTACTGGAGTAGTGAACTGGAACAGTTGCATAATGATGTGGAAGTGTGTGGAAAGCAAGCAGAGGCCAATCCCAGTCAAGAACATCACAATAAATACCAGCACGAAAAAGCCAAA
>OY992876.1:55474623-55517123 GCA_963921405.1 Cepaea hortensis
GTTGACCATTGCCCCAGCTTCATCACACCAAGTACTTATGCGATTGAGTTCGGTTTGTAGTTCCACAGCAACCTCCTCTCTATCCTTACCCTGACGATACACTAAAACATCATCGGCATATGACAATGTCCTGCCAGGTCCAGTGATCTGCTCACTGGTGATTCTCACTGTGTAGGCGTTGAACAATACCGGAGATAATGGTGATCCTTGTGGTAGGCCAGGATATATTGTTGTTAGTTCCGAAGTCCAACTGCCACATCTAAAAACTACTTTCCGTTGGAAGAGGGCTGCAGCGATCCAACTAAGGAGGAATGGACTTACTTTTAGTTCAAGAAGCTGAAACATTAAAAAATCCAGTGGTACTCTGTTGTATGCGTCCTCAAGATCAATCGCTGCAGCAACGGTTTCAGTGCCTGAGTGGAAACCTTCTTAGACATCATGGGCAAAGACTGCTGCATTGGTCCAGGTTTCTCTTTTTGGACGGTACCCACCCAGGGTAGGTTGGAAAACACATTGCCTCTCTAGTTGGCTTGATATTTTCCTGGCAATTACCTTCTCCAGCAGCTTGCCTATTGTATTCTGCATGGTTATAATTCGATATCCCTGAATTTTTTTGTGGTCTTTGTCAGGCTTCGGCAAGGGAATCAGATAGCTGTGTAACCATTCCTCCTTGATGCTAGCACTCCCTATACTGTTGTTGTACATGTCTGCTAGTTTCTCTAGCTCATTGTCGGTACACCTATTTATGTCGTCGTATCTTATGCCATCAGGACCTGGAGCACTGTTTTTTGATCGTCGAAGCACAGCCTTGATTTCTTTCACTGTCACTGTGTCTTCATCCGAAGTGTTCTGGGCCTTGCATCTGTCTGAGGTGACCTCCTTGGCCAAATTTCGGCCTCCCATGCCTGTCTGGTTGCTCTGCTCAAGGTAGCGTTCAAAGAGGGCTTTGCCCTTGTCCTCGTCAGTCCTCTGCCAGATGAGGTCAGCACCTTGGAAGTCAGAAATGCTCTTATTCTTGACTACACCACTCATGCTTTTATGTAGTCGCCAGAACAATTTCAGTGACTTGTCTGTGCTTACACTTTGACACACCTCTGCCCATTTTTCGCTTTTAACCACCTCAAGGTATTACTTAACCTGTAGTCCCTGAGGACAGGCATAGGTGAAAATGAAACTACACATCTGCTATTCTAATCCTGGAACATCTGATAGAGGAAGATTGGATGTAGAACAACCAATTATGTTGTGGATAACTATTTTAGAGCAACAAGACTCTTTACCCTCCATTGTTTATTTTCCCAGGATCACATTTCTTTTATGTAATTTCTGTGTGATTTTCTTGAAAAATATAGAGCATTTCAGTTCTGATGTTCATATTGATGGTATCTTTAGATGTATGATTGATGCTGAAATTTCAGGTACTGGTCATACTCAGATAGATCCAGACCTGACTTTGTGAAGGTAGTAGTAGCAGCTTGACTGAATGCAGCAGCCACATAACTGAGAGAGGCAGGTGAGATAGTGAGGCCAAATACTATTCCACAGAAACTTACTGAAAATTTTCTCCACCCTTCCAGGACAGGTACCACATATCCTTTAGTCTAGGTAAATCGGCGAGAAAAGCAGTGAGCCATAATAAATCTAACCGGGGATTTTAAAAAAACACACACTCAAGAACATAGTCTACACTGACTGAATGCTACTGAGATCAAAGAACTGGATGGGAGACCAACCAGGGTGTACCCAGTTTGCTTCCACAGACTATAAATAGGCCAGTAGAAGAGGCCCAATAATTATAATTCAGAACGGATACAACACTGAGGACAATGTATGATACAGTGGTACAGCCAGGAGATAGATAATGAGATAGAGATGACTATGTAAATAATCTTGTAATTGTACTGCATTGATTGTTGTATTTGATGACATGTATAATCAATAGCTCCATTTATATATAATAAATTATGAAAATTAAGGGTTATTTTCTCTTTTGAGAGTTCTCTTGTCATAGTAAAATTGTTGTAAGTAATCACCCTAGATTAATTATTTAGTTGGTAGAGGAGAGGCAAGGATCCACCCTAAGTACATTTGGGATACTCAGTAAAAAAAATGTCATTGTTTTCCTGGAGGTATTCCTTGCTTCTCCAAAACTCTATTTAATGGTCTCAAATCATTGAGCCAGTAATAGCTAAATTAATTATAACGGGCAGGATCACATTGAGAAAGAGGAACAGAGGATCCTTTATCTCTTTGGGGTTGAGCAATTAACTAAACATCCGACTTATATAAATGCGGAAACATCTTAACAGGAAAGCAATCAGCTGACAATTTTACTGACTCATTCGCACAAGATAACAATATTGAAATTAATCCAGAGAAACAACAGGAGATTCGAGAGAAATGATAACATACATGACATAATGAAATAGTACATGCGGTTCTGGAGGCACCTATCACAATCAGCGAACTCGAGCTAGCCATATCAACACAAAATAAAATGAGAAAGTCAGCAGGAGATGATGGTATCTCCAATAGAATGATCAGGAACCTAGGAACATATGTCAAAGCAAAGCTGTTGCAGATCTTCAATAACAGCTGAACCTTAGGCAGTGTTCCACAAGCCTGGAGAGAAGCAATCATGATACCCCTCCTAAAATCAGGGAAAGATAGTTCCACTGCCTCTAGCTACAGACCAATTAGCCTCACCAGCTGTCTCTGCAAAACACTGGAGCGCATCATCAATCACAGACTGCAGTGGTACATTGAAAGTAAAACCATCCTTGTGCCACAGCAGGCTGGATTTAAGCAGTGCTATTCTTCGGAAGATCACACAACCTACCTCTCTCCACAAACAAAAACTGAGGATGCATTCCACGAGAAGAAGCTGATGCTTGCGGCATGGATAGATTTGAAAAAAAACCTTTCACAAAGTCTGGAAAGAATGTTTCATAAAGAGACTGAGAAATTGTAAAGTCAATGAAAGAATGTACAAATGGGCGAAAGCATACTTGCACAACAGAAGAACCCGATTACAGAAAGACGTACTCAAGAGCAAGAAAGTACTACTGCGCCACGGTGTTCCCCAGGGCGGAGTCTTGTCCCCCACACTTTTTCTAATCTTCATAAATGATCTCGTTGCTAATCTACTGCATGGAATTAAAGCGGCAGTGTACGCTGATGACCTGGTTCTATGGAGCACAAATGAACATGCATCAGTGGCCACCAGATAGCTATAAAGAGCTGTAGATGCATTCGTTGCATGGGAAAATAGATGATGTGTCAGCATAATCATTGACAGGTGCAGCACGAATCTATTTACCCTCTCTCCAAAACAAAAGGCAGGGATCATCCTGATAAATGGAATACTCCTAAGAGAAGATAAAGAACCAACACACCTTAGAGTAACATTTGATGACAGGCTGACATGGAGAAAGCACATCAACAAAGCAGTAGCAAACGCCAGAAGGAAAATAGCCATCCTGAGAAAACTAAGTGGAACCACATGGGGAGCGAGTTGAAAAATACTTAGCAAAGTTTATCAACAGAGCATAATACCACACCTGGAATACGGGTCAACGTCGTGGTGCTCAGCATCAAAAACCACACTACAAGAGCTGGACAAGGTACAAAATCAAGCACTTAGAGTCTCCACAGGAGGTATGAGATCAATCCCTATAGTATAGATTGAGAAGATGGGGAGGACACAAGCACTGAGAAAACTCAGAGATACAAAAACGCCAATACAAGCATAAAAGTTCCTCAGCTTGCTAGGCCACCCTATGAAGAACAGATCTGAAAACTTAGCTATGGGGCGGTTGAAAAGAAGCAGTTTTATCCACCATGCCAAACGACTCTGCAGAGAAACCACCTATCTGCCCACAGTTAGTATCCCCCTGAAAACTATTCCAGAGCGAACGCCATGAAAAGATGAACATAGACTATCACTACAAATCCAGGCAAAAGTGAAAGGAATATTTGATAGGGAGAGCAGAACTGTATACAGCGCAGAACAGCCAGTCTCAGCTTCCTTGATGAAGAATACCAAAAGGACAATGCTGTTCGAAATGGGGGGGGGGGGGTCGGGAGTGTACATAGAATACCCAAATAATACTATGGACGCGACTAGAGTACGAACAGGAAAGTACTGCCATACCTGTGTTGCTGAAATTGAGACAATTAAGATAGCAACAAAAGTTACTAAATACTAGCCGTGGTACGCAACATATGGTACTACTGACAGATGCAAAATCAGAACTCGAAGCGCTTCTGTCTGGGAAATTGCAAGTACTAAGGAAACTACTTTCTGAACTTAGCATTCAGCATAAGGTCACCATACAGTGGATACCATTCCACTGTGGAGTACCTGGAAACGAGAGAGCTGATCGATTAGCTAAGGGAGGAGCAAAAGAAGAACAACCTGATGTGCCCGATACATACCAATAAAAGAAAAGAATGATCAAATCAGTCAGAAAGCCACCAAAACCTGCGCAGGACGACTACCACGTTATGAACAGACCAGAACAATTCATTATTCTGCGCCTCAGAACAGGACACAATAGATTTCGCAACCACATGTATACAAAATTCAAGATTGGTAAATCAACCATGTGCACATGCTGATTGGCTTCGCAAACAGCAGAGCACATACTCCAAGACTGCCCAAAATACAACATATATAGGCAAACCACCTGGTCTAGAGCGACGACAGTAGACAGTCTAGCCATACTTGGAAATCTTTGCTTATTGGCATGCCACCATGAAACTGGATCTGACTGTCGAGTTTGAAATGGCTCTGACAGGTACTATGTCACCTCAGTGTTAATGCTGTTGCCTTCGGCACTTGCAGAACGATCTGTGGTGGGATTTTCCTCGACAATTGTGTCAAAACAGCTCCATAGGTTGGACTCGTACTGTGTGGCAGTGCTCACAGAAGTCAAAACACTAGTACTACTACTACTAGTAGTAGCTGATGGATCCTGTGGACTGACTATGTTTGGTGAATCAATAATGGAGTTAGCAGCTAACAGCAGATGGGCTCGTGCATCACTTCTACCACGTTCGGAGAAGAAGCACAGCTTGAATCGAGGATCCAGTAGAGTGGCACAGGTGTAAATACTGTTGGATTCAATGTCCGCAAATCTGCTGCTAACAGCTTCAAGCAGGGCTGCTTTCATAGTTTTGATCCCAGCATCACTACCTTCTTTATGGAGGAAAGCCATGAGTGTTTTCACTAGGGCTGTACCGGATTCAAATTTTTGAAATCCGGCCGGAGCTGGAGCCGAAGCCGGATTTGTAAAAATGGCCGGATTCCGGATTTGCCGGAGCCGGAGCCGAAATCCGGTACACCCCTAGTAAGGAGCATAACATGAAAGTTAGTACAGTATAAGTTAAACATAGTTAATGACTATAACAAAAGAAGAAGAAAAAAATAACAAAGATTCATCTAAAAGAACACCCCCTGAAGTAAATAAAAAGCTTCAAGTAGTTAGGAAGCATAATATCATCAAATGGCAAATCATAAGACGAGATAGAAAATAGATGCAATAAGGCAAACCAACTCATTGGCACATGGCACCAATACTAAAGAACAAACACGTATCAATAGATACTAAAAACCCACTCCACAACACACATTTCCTACACCAACTCTATGCTACCAATGCCAAACCTGGACAATGACAGAAAGAGAGAAAAGAACAATTATATCATGCAATTCCTAAGAAGAGTACTCAATGTATCGAGAAGAGAGAAAATCAAGTAATTAAGAAATTAGGACTATAGTTTGGGTTACAGCAACGCTAGAATACGACAACTAGTAATGATGTACAGACCAAACGGAACCAGACGAAGAGGCCGACCATGTAAAAGATTGACAGAGGGTATAAGAGAATCAATGGGAATCAGTTATCAGTTATCAGTTGGGGTATCTTCATTGCACTCCGGACATGTCCGTAGGTGCTCAGATCCACCCCCAGCATGTGCATCAGCGTCCGGTGGCTAATAGTGCCAGTTCTGTGTTGGTTGACGAGGCGCTTTGTTTTCCTGATGTACCTCTCGCGTCTGGCTGTGCCGATTCTTACTCCCAGGTCTTTCATCCTGGACAGCGATGTGGAATCACTGACGTCAAAGTCCTCTGTTCTCGCCATATCTTTGAGGACGTTAATAACATCGGCACGATCCATGGGCTGGCCATCTACAGGGGGTGCAGAGCCGGCCAGTTTGTCAGCTCGTTCATTTCCCTCGACTCCCGCATGTCCCGGGACGAAGATGAAGGTGACTTTACGGACAACAGACTTCCGCAGCGATTCAATCCACTGTCTACGTACAGGTCCAGCTTCGACCTTCTGAATCATGCTCATTGAATCACGATATATGAAGCCCATAAACGGGCACTCTCCTACTATTTATGCTTCACCACGGCACAGCAAGGTACAAGAGGAACAAGATGAGATGAGATGTTTATGTTATTCGCCTGATGCAATGTTAACAGTTACGAATTATTCGGTGAAAAACAATTATGAACTCGGCTTGAGCGAGAGCAAACAATTTCAAAATGAAAGGATCGTCAGATAACATAACTGTCATTAAACCTGATAAGGACTCAGAGTTATGGTGTTCTCTGCACAATAGATAGTTAAGGCTGACGTCCCAAGTCTCACAATGAATGGCAGAAATGTTAACAGAGAGTAACTGTGATACCAGGGAATTACCTTTGATAGAAGCGTGTCATTCAGGGATCATGTAGAAAAAGATATTATGTGACCTAATTGGGGACATATGTGTTAATGAGGAAGAATTGGAGGTGGTTGAAAATTTTGAATATCTTGGATTATTTATTACCAACAACGGTGACACAATGATAGAAATTAAACGACGACAATCAATTGCTCTTCAAAGACTAAAACAAATGAATAAATTATGGAGTGGGACAGACAGAACTACAAAAATTAGATTTTTAAGAGCATGCATCTTTCCCATTGCAACATATGAGACCTGGACACTTACTAAACAAGCTGAACAGCGCATAAATGCATTTGAATATAACTGTTATAGATGAGTTCTAAGAATATCTTGGGTAAAGTAAAGAACAAATGCATTCATACTTCAATAGCTGAATATTGAAGGTTGGCAATTAATAGACGATAAAACAAAGAAAATTGAAAATATTTTCGTCACTTGAAACGTCATAAAAGTTTGGAGAGAACAATAATGGAGGGGTATATGCCTGGGAAGAGAGGAAGAGGAAGGCCAAATAGAAGATAGATGCAGGATGTAGCGGATTATCTCCAGATGGGTGTATCGGACGCGGGACATCTTGCTTATGATTGAGAGGTTTTCCGGAAGGCTGTTATGTGAGCGAGGTTCTGCAAAGGACATGCTACTGAATTAATTAATTAATTGGGGTCACGGTGCGCTGAAGATCATGACAGCAATGGAAAATGAGCAAAGAATGTTGTTCATCCTCTATCATCATCTGATTCTTTCAGTAATTGAGTATGGATTGGGTCTTCTGACAGTGTCAAAGACTCAGCTAGTGAAACTAGTGCGCAAACAGAATGAAGCTATGCGAGTGATACTTGGATGCACATGGGACACACCAGTAATGTAGATAGACTCAAAATGCTGCAGGCTAAATCATATCTCTGAGTGAGTGTAGACACGGAACACCCCCTGCATGAAGGAAGCCCTGGACACAGACACGGGCCTAGCCTGATTTGAGGAAAATCATGGATGGTTTAGGCAGAGGACACAATCAGAGTAATGTGCATGCTTGAGAACATTGGTAGAGGAGAGGAGTTGTTCCTAGTGCCAGAGGAAAAGTCACACCTGTACAGGGTCATAATAAAGTTGAACCAGAATGCAGGAATTGGCCAGCAAGCTGCACTGAATGGGAGTTGCAACAATTGATACACGACAATTCGTGACCTGTTGATGTCATAATTTACACGGATGGCACTTTGCTAAGTGGTTATAGAAGTGTTTGGGGTATATTGCGACGGTTGGTGGACGGTGTATGATGCAGGAGAATCTGTCATATGATACCACAACATCTAGTGTGAGAAGGGAGAAGGAGGCAGTCACAGCGGCGTTCCGCTGGCTGGAGGAGAAACAGCACATTCATGATGTGATTGTAACGGACTCACAAAACATGATGAGAAAGATGAAGAGGTATAAGCTTCTGGCAGAGTGGCACGCTTCAATTCAAAATTCAAAGATAGCGAGCATATGTTGGATTTCCCAGGACGTGGAGAAAGATGGAAAACGAGCAGGCAGACAGATTGGCTGGGTCTGAACCCTTGGTAGGATATTGATGCATGATAAGATAAAGATAACGCCTTTGGGATCGTGTGTATAGTGCAGAAGAACAGATAGAACATCACGGAATGGGGAGAATGGTGCAGCGAGTGACCAGAGGATCTGACCGACATTCAGGACTCCAATGAAAGGATTGACAAACACATAATCAGACGCTACAGGTATCATTAGTATTGAGACCCTTCGCTAGCTATTAAAGATGAATACGGAGCATGCACGGAAATGACCCGAATGTTGTGATGTTGGTTCTTCACTCAACTCAACTCAATTTTAATGCTTCCAACGATTTACTAGATAAGCATATAAATCAAACCCATAACAATACGACACACATTATCTACTGCGTACTGTTCACAACTAAAATACGTGTGTAACGAACATCCTGAATCCATTACTTTAACAACAGTCAATAAACAGCAAACGGATTGGGCTAGTCTTGTGTGGTAACCTCTTCCATTACCGCAAGTGATGGATCAAATTACATGTCGTTGTATTGATTCTCGAAGAATCGAAAGGTTTATTTCCCAGCCCCTGGTGAAGAACATATGTCAGGGTTGATTAAGCTGAAATATAATTTCCTACACTGCATTTAATTACTTTAGAGACTAATAGATGTGAATATAATGTACTCTATCGCCAGAAAATTTAACAGTGTAAAATGGAATATCACCCGCTGTCCGTGGAATGTGTCAAGATACAACTGAAATAAGTGAGAAAAGAAGCCGGGTGTGAATTTTCTATAACACTATTTATATTTATTGATTGATTGATTGATTTAGGAACCAACATCACAGCATTCGGGGCATTCCCAAAAGCGCTCCGTCCCCATCCTCAGCAGTCAGCGAAGAGTTCCAACACCAATAGTTCCAGTAGCAATCTGATTATATGTCCGTCTCGCCTTTCCTCTGAGCGTCGAGCGTCGGCCAGATCCTCTCGTCACTCCTCGCTGCCTCATTTTTGCCAGACTACGGTGATCCATTAGCTCTTCCGATGTTATCTATATAGATCATAATGTACACTGCAGCTTTCCGCTGGACGGAGAATACGACACACACACACACAAACACACACACACGCACGCACGCATGCACGCACGCACACACACACACACACATATATATATCGTAACTGTAACTGACTCAGAAAGCATGCTGAGGAAGGTGAGGACAAGCAAGCTTCGAGTAGAGTGGCTTGCTTCGCTTCGGAGGTCACGGGTGGCAATCATCGCCTGGATCTTTTCTCCGGGGCATGCCGGTGTGCTGGGGAATGAAAAGGCGGACAGACTGGCTGGCTCTGCAAAACATGGTGGAGTATTGATGCATGACAAGGCAGACGTGGGAGCACGTGTACACCTCGGAGGAGAAAATGGATCACCATGGTCTGGCAAGAATGACACAGCGAGGAGTGACGAGGGGATCTGGCCGACACTCGACGCTCAGAGGAAAGGCGAGACGGACATATAATCAGATCGCTACTGGTACTATTTGTGCTGGAACTCTTCGCTGGCTGCTGAGGATGGGGACGGAGCGCTTATGGGAATGCCATGCGATGTCAATTACTAAATCAATCAATCAATCAATCAATGATGTACACTACGCATACTTTTCAGCGTTATAGGTCTTTACATTCACAGATATCTAGCAGCAAGTTTACTAGGCTGGGTCCACCCGAGAGTGTACTGGTCGAAAGTATCAGTCTAGTCCCGCCGGGGGATTGAATCCATCTCCACTAATAATTGTAGGCTTACCGCTTATTAACAAATACACCACAACCATGAATATATTAGCAGTTCGCACTAACACTTCCACGAACTAATACATTACAGTGGCAGTAAGACATCCGTTAGTTAATCACTATGCAGGTTCAATTTTGCTGTCAAATGAGGTTAAGGAATTGATATTATGTACCTCTTTGTAAAACTGGTATCAGACTTGAATGTGACTGGAAACCGAAAAGCTGACCTTGTCGTCCCTCTTCTTGGAGCTGTGGCAGCATAGTGGTTTGTGCACTACATCACACAAGCAAAGTTACTGTTTTTAATGTCCTTTAGTGGTGGGGTAATGTTCTAAAGTAACATAACTTCAATACCACAATTCATTCAGTTCACTTAATAATTTTACCGAAATAGTGAACTACCGGACAATCGTATAATACTAATTGTCATAGTCCTAACTATCTCCTCACTCTAGCTCACTGGACTCGGACAGGCAAATTACAACATCCAGGACGTTCATATACACCAGTAACAATGACTGCAATCGGAAACTCCCAGGAGCAGTCTCCTGTACAGCCTTTATTACATAATACAAAAGGATAATATCATTTAGAGCACACCTTGTCTCACTACACCTTTAACTCACGCTTACGATTGAGCAATCATTCTACACAGGCGGCCAAACGCTCGCTCACATCCACCTGGGCGATATTTACACACTGTCGCCCTTCTGACCATTCGCAATCAGTCTCACATCATCCCGCACATCTCATAGCTAATACATTCCTCGAATATCAATACACAACGCCCATCACATCTATCCGTCACAACACTATCGTTCGATCGTTCTATCTCTCGCTATTCTCAATACGTCCGTCCCGATCCGCTGTCTCAGACACACTGACCCCTTTCCTCTGCGTCCTTCCCGCATCACGAGGGTCTGTCCACGGGCTTCTTACCTGACCTACCGTCAGCCAAGCCGTGGCGTCTCCTACTGTCCTTGACCTCGGCTATTGCTCCTTACACACATACAAGACCCTGACACTAATATTTTTGTTTTACTAACTTTTGCCTGCAACAATGCGGATGAAGTACACAAGCACGAAACAATATATCCAATTTCCTTTTTACCGACTGTCAACAACTTAACTGACAGGCATCAACGGGTACTTCTCACACACCCATACAAGACAACTTGCAAGTCGTGTGGGAGGCAAAATGCATGGTCCATTTTATTGCCGTTGGCTCGCTTACAAGCGGTAAACAGTCGCTAATGCAATACACAATATACAGCCACAGAATTATCTAACACAAACTGCTAACCCTATGCTAGTTCTATCTATTAGTGAACACAAAACTCCTAACGCTATTCTAAACGATGTGAACGCCTCAAGTCCAGTCTCCCGTCTCCCTAACCTCTCTCCCGTGGTTACACACCACGCGGGGTGACCTTCACCTTCGTGCGTGTTACCTCACATCGCACTCTGCTGGCAAACGTGGCCTGTTGAGTGTCTACTCAACTGTGCTATGGCTTCACGAGGTGTGGTACTATCGAGTCTTTGACACACACCCACCCCTCTTGTGTTGCGTCATCAACTTTCACTCATTGGTTGTGACGCAAGAGGTTCCTAAACAAAAAATTAGTGTCTCTAATTTTTGTCAAAGACTCTAGATAACCTGGCTTTGGGCATTCCAATGAACTATTAATAACTATTGTCACAATGTAGCAAAGCCTTACTTGGCTACTGGCAATCGCCACAAACTTGACTGGTTGGCGTGAGCCCCTTCTCACATGCTATATTATATTTATCAGAGGTATGTCTGAACCGGACCGTTGTCTTATAAGACCTGCCCTCACATAGTAAATTAACTTACTACCCATACAAAGTTGACTTTCTTAGGGTCAACACATGAATTATTTCATGTCCCCCATATAATATTTAACAACCATTCTACAAGAGTGTGTGCGACAGGCTTTACCTCCTTCGCTTCCGCGCGTAAGACTTTATTTCACTGTTAATTTAGTTCTTCGTTGTCCATTATGTCCCCTGGCCCCATAGTTATCTGTCTTTGATTTACAAATAGTGTATGCAATTTATATGTTTGTTTTTCTGTTTGTTTGTGTGTTTGGATGTAATAAATCTACTAATCTAATTTCTATCCTCTATTTATAAATTCTATGTGTATGTATGTTAGTTTTTTGAGTGTCATAATTTGGTTCAATGTGGCCACAAACAGGTGTATAACACTAATTCGTGACTACATTCACTTGTTATGAAACCCAAAATACTGTAATCTAAGTTCTAAACTATATTACAGACAACACATTCACACTAACACAATTTCACTAACGAAAACTTTACATTCTAACATACCATTCTAATTCTATAACTAAGTATTTAATGTGTTACCTAAATTTATTAAATTTGTTATGTTAATTATATGATATGATTATATTACTTCTTATTTTTTCCTAATCTAAGTGATGTAATCTAACTATTTAAATGCAATTGTTGTGATGTGAGTTATGTACCTTAATTAAATGGATTATGTGACCACAATTTATGTACTTTTCTAAATACTATGCTAAATAATGTTTTTAAATGCACAAAGGAATTATATGAGTGATGTTCTTAATCTAACTGGTGTAAATGCTGTATGTTACCTTATCTACTCTTTTTAATCTATTATGATGTAAAATGATGATACTAATAAATGGTAATATTTGAAAGATGGTATGGTTTCATTAAGATGGAATAAACTAACTACAATGAAACTAAGTGAAATATAACAATCTAAATGGTACTATTCATATCATAAATTTAATTTAACTTGTAATAAACTATTCTTATGTCTAAACTAATATTCTAATCTAATTTTAATGGGTTAATTACTGTACTAACTACATTATTAAAATAAATGAGAACTGTTATAGTTCCTAACCTACATCTAATTTATCACTATCTTAAAATATTATATTACATATCACAATAAGTTTATATACATAGTATTTGGTTTACACAGGTTAGTAGTTGCCTTCATGTATGTGCAATGGTTGTATAGGCATAATATAACCACACACTTTGCCTGGGTATCTGAAATACATTACACAGTCATCTTAATGTTCTCTCGGTAGTGCACGTGTAGAGTTCGCTGGTGTTGTAGCTCTGTCTTTTCGTGTCTGTAATTAAGCACTGTTCTGACACTGTTTTCTGCGGTTCATATATATGATACACCGGAATGGAGCTTAGTTGGAAATGAGCTGTCCTAGTTCACACGGTGGTATCTAAGTATAGCAGCACAGTTCTTAATCTGATGTCCACGGACACATGATAGTTCATTGTTTTGGTACATGACTACACCAACAATGTGGATATGTATGTAAGCTATTTTACATCTTATATTATCAGATATTCATGTACCAACCATCACTCTACATTTACTGTTGGATTTCAGGTATTTTTACCCCAGATGGTAAAACTAGTGACCACCTGAATATCCGGTCATTTTGATGCACACCACTATGTATGACCGTGATCAGGGAGTTGTCGGTCTGGACAATGCAGTGAACATCCGTCAGAACTCGATGGAGCCTTCTCACCGTATAGATGAAGCCTAGGGTTGCAACTGTGATATGGAATCCTTGGACTCAGCATGTGTGATCTTACTGCTCACGCAGCAAAGCGGATGGAAGATGCCCTCAAAAAAAAATTGGCCTAGTACTGCAGTGATGGAGATTCTGCTGGCATATGACCTAAGATAATAAATGAGCCTAGGATTAGGCAAGCGGAGGGATTGGAATATTTACAAAAAAGGATCTTCAATTTTGACAATGCAGGAATTAATAATGCATCTTTCACATTTCATTTCCAGAAGATTTTAAGACATTGGAAAATATATTTGTAATTTCTGAGTAATTTACTAATCCCAAAAGGTTTCTGACCTGTTTCTTTCTGTTAGACATGGTCAGATTCATAATTTTGGTACTACTTTTCAGGTCAGTCTACAGTTGGACTTGAGAAATGACATGACCCAAAAATGAATTTATTTTAGGCATAATTTGACTTTGCTGGTTTGACAGTGAGACCGAAGCGTCGCACTCTGTCAAAGGCATGTCTCAGTTTCAGTAGGTGTATTGTCCAGTCATCAGTATTCTGATTTATTCATGTGTATTCTATAAGTTCACTACATGTATGCCCCTCGTCGGATCTGCCAGTCTCACTAACTAGTGTAGTTGCGTTGTGTATGTCTGTTGTCTGATTACTTGGTGTTGGTGCAATCTGTTCGTCTGTCACTACCTCTGTCTCTTGTCTTGAAAAGTGAGGTTTCCGCATGTTGACATGGAATATCTCTAAGTGTCTGTTTATCGATATTTCATAGTCAACATGTACCATGGTTATGTGCTACTTTGAATGGTCCTTGCCATTTCGTTTGTATGGAAGTAGCCTAAATCTGTCTTGATCAAGTTCCAGATTACTTGTTTTCGCACATTTGTTTGTGTGCTTGTGGTAGAACTGACCCTTCCTCTATCAAATGGCTTGGGTGCCAGTGTAGAGGGTTGTATTTCAGCTGTAGGATGTTTACCCTTCAACTTTTGTATCAATTGATGACAGCCATTACCAGCAAATAGATCATGACAAAATAATTTGTTATTGAACAAACTTGGCCTGGCATTGCTGTATGCTCGATGACCTTCCAATGGTGTTTTGTGTGCATTGTTTAGCACACCTAACTGATGTTGTTCAAGTAACACCTGTTCATGGTTACTAGTAATATGACATGTAGTTGAAATGCCATTATTACGTCTAACGAACCAAGATGCATTCTTGGTCATTTTGGCTTTGCCTTTTGACAATTTTAAGTATGGAGACACATTAAAATCAGATTTCTGCTGGTGTATAAGTTTTTGTGTGTTTTTGTCATCTGTGCTGGTTGGAAAAAGCATTAGTAGTGCCTCATTTTGCAATGGGTCATGATGTTTTGAAGTGTCAACTCTGGTTGTTGCCTTAGCTGCATTTAATTTCTCCCATGCAACTATTTCTTCACTAGTACATTGTTTCAGTTGAGGTAAGCACCCCAAAATTAAATCTGTACAAGGGTTGTTAAGTATTGCACAAGTAAAGGTACCGGAAAGAAAAGGAGAATCAATACGGGCTTTTGCCAAAGGGTAAATTTCAACGTTACCCGAAAAGGTTCGGCATTTCACAGTGTCACCTGTGTAATCACCCGGACTCACTAGTTCTTTTCGAAGACCAATAAGGGTGCTGCCGCTATCCAGCAAACATTGGCATGGTACATCATTGACCATTGCATTGTGGAACACTAACTTGCCTCTGGAGGCTAATGCTGCATTCACACTCTCAGATGAGCATGGTACTGTATGTCCACATTCCAGTATTCCGTCTGCATGGAATTGGTGACATCGTTCACAGCCGTCAAAGCTTAATATATCGTTAGCAGCACACACATTCTCTGCTTGGTTAGTTGGTAAGTCACTTTCAATCTCACACTCATTCTCACTACCACTATCTGAAGAGGTGTCAATCAACATAGCGTTGTTAGCTTTCAAACGTTGGCGGCCAAGGCACTTATTAGAATAATGGCCATAAGAGGAACAAAAAAAACATTTGATTGCACGCCTGTATGCAGA
Source organism: Cepaea hortensis (assembly GCA_963921405.1). Taxonomy (NCBI): domain Eukaryota; kingdom Metazoa; phylum Mollusca; class Gastropoda; order Stylommatophora; family Helicidae; genus Cepaea; species Cepaea hortensis. Next base: position 55,490,304 of record OY992876.1, read on the forward strand.
CCGTTTGCTTTGCTGCTTCTTGATCACATTTTCAAGATGCGCCGGATAATTCGGCGATTTGTCGCACATAGCATAAGTGTCGTGCATTAGTTGACAGTACATGCATATGGAAACCTTTCTGTCCCTCTTATCATACCTCTGAAAAGGTTTTCTGTTACCCTGATAGTTTTTTGATTGGTCTTCGACAAAGGAAACTATCTCAGAGTCACTTGAGGTCTTAAAAATCTTTCTGTTAGAAGAAAAATATGCTGAGCCTTTTTTTTCGAACTGCTCGATGTTTTCAATGTCTGACTGCTGCAAAAACTTAGCAAAAGGAGAAGGTATAGTAGATATACACTTGTCCATAGCTATTAGGTTTTTTAATCTATCAAAGTCTTTTCCTATGTTAGCTGCTTTAAGCCACCTGTTTAGTACACTCTGCACATTTGAAAAATAATCTATAAAAGTTTCACTAGGTTTAGGTTTTAAATTTGAGAACTGAACCTGATACCCAGGGGCATCAAGTAAAAAGTGCTGCATAATCCTATCATGGATGTATTGATAGCTAGATCTAAGTTCAATAGGAATAGACTCTATTACTTTAAGGGGCTCACCACTTAGATTCTTCATGTAAATCGGAGCCCACATATCTAAAGGAACTTGGTGATATTTAAATTGATACTCTACATTCTCTGTCCAGGCAGATATGGAGTCCTCTTTACAATATGGTTTGATAATATTTTTGTATTTGTTGAACTTATTTTCCTCTTGTTGACTTCTTAGTTTAGTGGCAGAGATCTCTGCGTGTGAGTCTACATCCATGCTTTTCATCTTTAATTGTGTCTCTGATTCTACTTGAATTTGTTTTTCTTTAACTCTTGCCATTTCATCTATCTCTTTTTGCTTTAGATCTAATTCCTTTTGTTTTAATTCTTTCTCTTGATCTAATTGTTTTTGTGTCATCTCCTTATCATGTTCTCTTTCTCGTGCGCGTTCGTCCCTCTCCGCATTCTCTTTTCGTGTTTGTTCCTCTTTTGTTTCTTTAAATTTCTGATCAGCATATTGTTGTAGTTCTTTTCCTGTTAATTCTAGTTCTTTGCCTGCTTTTATGAAATCTGATAAAGTTGCCATCTTACTTTAGTACTTGGCTAACAGTGATAGGCAATGATGACTTTAATCAGTTATTTATCTTTGATATGTTATGTTTGTTCTTATCTGATCACTATCAGTTGTGCTTTCTGTTTTTACCCTGCCCAGATTTATCTTGCAGAAAAACAGAGTATACAAATATGTCAACGCGTTACATGCTGAAAAAGAGATGCACTATTAATCAAATTGCATGACAAAATATATAAGTGTACTCAGCTTAATGTGGGAACGAAGCTCCTTTGACACAGGTCACCTTGTTTGGTACACTGGGGTGGCGACACGTTTCGTACGTAGCACACGGTATTTGGCCCACAGGTGTATGTGCACAGCTGTTGTTTGCCCTCTGATATATAGGGCAGCAGTAAACACGCCTACTAAACGATATGATTTACTCGACAACTAAGGACAATGACTTAGACAATGACAGACTTACGAACACCTAGAATATGTATTAATTAATTTTAATGTCAATGTCCTGTCTTTGTTTTAAACAATAATTGCCTTTCGTTACTAACCTAGTTAATTTCTGTAAACGTTGTGCAGCTAAGTATCAGATGCTCAGCCCGAAAATAGTTCCATCGTGACGATAAGCAAAGAGAAAATAGACCCAAAAATGAATAAATGCTTGTAAAGAAATCAAAATAACATAATAATGTGTCAACAAATAAATATATTCATTTAGTAACTTAAATAAGTAACTAATAAACAATATACAGCACAGATTCAGGCGGGCCGCCGCTAAGCGATCTTGTAAACACTCGACTGCTTTATGCTAATGACGCAGAACAACTGTCTGTCAATCACTTTACGTCATCGCGCAGCGCTATTTTTAGATCTCAAAAATCAATATTGTCGGCTGCCTGTGTATTCCTGCGCCGTGAATCATGTTTGGTGCTTATTCAAGAATAAATTGGTAAATATATGAATAAATATAAGAAAATAAGAATATTAATACTTACAGCTTCGAAGAATACATGATTTCATTGAATAAATATATCATAAACACAATTAAACACTATTTTGTCACGATAGGCATATTTCTAGCTCGCAAATTCTCCTGTCTGCACAAATTATCGTTACTACAAAAATTAATCCCTAGTCTGGAGCCCGTGGATGAGTGGATTAGCTTGAACTTTTCGTTCAAGCTTCACTTCTTGACACCACAATTACCCTTTTACTGTGGGTATTAGCTTGGCGCTTTCGTCCAAGCACCACTTTCTGACACCACAATTACCCTGGCCTGTCAACAACTTAACTGACAGGCATCAACGGGTACTTCTCACACACCCATACAAGACAACTTGCAAGTCGTGTGGGAGGCAAAATGCATGGTCCATTTTATTGCCGTTGGCTCGCTTACAAGCGGTAAACAGTCGCTAATGCAATACACAATATACAGCCACAGAATTATCTAACACAAACTGCTAACCCTATGCTAGTTCTATCTATTAGTGAACACAAAACTCCTAACGCTATTCTAAACGATGTGAACGCCTCAAGTCCAGTCTCCCGTCTCCCTAACCTCTCTCCCGTGGTTACACACCACGCGGGGTGACCTTCACCTTCGTGCGTGTTACCTCACATCGCACTCTGCTGGCAAACGTGGCCTGTTGAGTGTCTACTCAACTGTGCTATGGCTTCACGAGGTGTGGTACTATCGAGTCTTTGACACCGACACATCTGAGGCTAAATCAAGCATGATTTGCCATTGACGAAATGTTACGGCAATCTTACCAATTTGGTTGAAAGCAAAATTTACAACTTAATAAATTATCAACTGTCCTTTTGATCTCATAATTGTAGGCTAGATAAGCTTATTGTGTGAGAGGTGTGTGACGTTGCGGTATTGACGACGAATTGAATTTAGTTGAGATGAGACATGAACCGATGTCACAACGCTCCAGACATTTCCATACGGTCTCCGACCTCATCTTCAACAACCAGGGAAGAACTCGACAACATAGTACAAAATATAAAGAAGAAATGAATGGTTCAAACCCTTCCAAGATAGCTATACTAAGTACTGATAGTGTTAACTATACGTTTTCACTTGCTCCACGGCGGGATTTATATTATTGAATTATGACCAGTCCACCAGACAATCTGTAGGGACGAATGGACAATCTGGAAAGACAGATTTAAGCCCTGGAAAGACCGGCACTGCTGTAGCCAATGAAACGGTGAAGTTGACAGCAGACCCGGGCTGACAACCCCTATTGCTATATAGTGTGCTTGTCGCGAACAGAGAGAACACAGATAAATGTTCCATGGATTCCCCGAAAGGTGGAAAGGGGGGGGGGGGAAGAGAATGAAATATCCGCAATTGATCACACGTCCAACCGACTACGAGCTCAGCCATACCACCGGGCTGGCCGTCCGTCTGTGGTAAATACCTCGCCACCTGCTGGGGAATGGGAAATCACGCTGGACGAAAGAAATGAGAGAGTACGTCACAGGAGAGTAAGTAGCGCGCCTGGAATACGGATAAGTCGTTAGAAGATCTCAGCCAGGGAGAACCTCACAGTGCTGAGAAGATTCAAGTTGATGTCCCATGTGACGCGCTCGAGCACCCTTCCGATAGTTCCAGAGTTAAGATCAGGTTCACCCCTGACACCGAGAAGGCAGCATGGGCAAGATTATATTATACGTTTTAGAGGATGAGCTAAAACACATCGCTATAAGAGAAAGTGCAAATGTTCGGAGAGATTGTATACCTCGACTCATTGCGTCAGTTTGGTAGCAGAGAATGTTGCTCATACATACTATCACAATCTGATTATCTCAGTAACTGGATATCGATTGGGACTGCTCACAGTTTCAAAGAGTCAGCTGGTAAAACTAGAGCGCATACAGAATGAAATTATGGCGGTGATCCTGTACAAGGATCATGCCGATAGTGTGTATGAGATACATCCTGGCTTTACCAATAATTGCGGACAGACTCAAGGTGCAGAGGCTAAGTCGTATCTCCGAGTGGCTGCGGGCAAGGAATACCTCCTGCTTGAAGCCCTGGACAAAGATAAGTGGCACAGGCTGATAAGAGGAAAATCATGTGTGGTTAAAGCAAATTGATTATAGAACGCATGTGTAGGGCGTGACCAATACTGTTTACCCGAGAGAAAGGAGACGTGAACTAATTGTGTCTTCCTAGCTTAAATACCAGAGACGTTTGAACTTAGCCGTTCATTTGGAAAACTCTAAATTCATTGCACTTTTGATTTTATTTCCTAACTTCTTCAGAGGAATTTTAGTGATTTTCTGGGAACAGTTTGGGTAAGTGACAGTGATGAAAACTCTGCCGTGGAGCAAGCATGACAAGGGGCTTTGATCGTCAGAGGGAGTCCCCCTTCACAGAATGTTTCGGCCCGTTACCTTCTCGACACTCTCTGGAGGCAGGCACACCCGTTTGATGACTCCGGATGTCTTTCCCCTGTCGTGCATTCGAGACGTTCGGTCTTTGCGTTTTCGGTGCACCAAGTCCCTTCTTAGATCTGATAACAACTTCTTCCACATTAGAGTTTTCATGTAGAAAATGCAAACTGCAACCAGTATTGTTAGCACAATATATCATTCCCTGTGCTTTTAACAACAATTCGAGTTTCCTATTTTTCTTATTTTAATAATAATAACAGACATTGTTCTTATATTTTTGATGTAGCTGTCCATCAACTCGTGTTACTGCAATATATTTGTTTCGCCATTTTATTGTGTGTTAATAACGTCTGGCATCACTTGGTAAGCTAGAAAACATCAAGTGAGAAATGAGCAGAATGAATGTTAACACAAGACAGATAGGCGCTGGATAAATGTAATTTTCTCAGACGAATATTTAATAATTTATTCAGGCGGGCATAAACATGTAAGGGATGTGAATACAAACTTGGGCAGATGAAAATCGAAGACTGTAAAATTATATTTGCTCGTATCACATCACGTTCTTAAAGGGTATGTTGAGCCAACCCTAATATACAGAAGCGAATCATGGACAATTAGCAGACATACTAGGAATTATATAGAAGTTGTGGAGATGTGGTTTTATAGAAGAATTAAGAAAGTACCCTGAATATGTAGAGAAATGAAGGTATCTTGAACAAAGAAAACTGGTTACTTCCACCAGTAGAAGACAGTCCACGTTCTTTAGGCACTTCATGAGGAGAGGAAAGCTATAGTGTTTTTTTTTTTTTTTTTTGCCTCAATATAAAATTCAATATCTCAGTAACCAACTGAGGGGAAATGATGAGATTTAGTATATAACCTTATCATTATGTCCACCCAACAAAACAATTTTTGTTCTGGAGATTTTACAGCAGATTTCAAAGTTAGTTTATATGCGGTATATTAATTATGACTTAGAGATTACGTCCATGATTTTAACAGTATTACAGCTTCACCAAGAGACGTTCCAGCATTTTTTGAAATTTTCACGTGATTTCCGTTTTGAAACAAACAGCGCGAAGATTCAGAGGTGTCTCCAAATGGGGGTTCTTTCATGAAACGTGATTATATAAATAAACTAGCTGGCAAGGCCCGGCTTCTGGCAGGGATCTATCTATCTATCTATCTATCTATCTATCTATCTATCTATCTATCTATCTATCTATCTATCTATCCATCCATCCATCCATCCATCCATCCATCCATCCATCCATCCATCCATCCATCCATCCATCTATCTATCTATCTATCTATCTGCCTACCTGCCTGCCTGCCTGCCTGCCTGCCCGCCCGCCCGCCTGCCTGCTTGCCTGCCTCCCTGCCTGCTTATCTATCTATCTATCTATCTATCTAATCTATCTATCTATCTATCTATCTATCTATCTATCTATCTATCTATCTATCTATATATCTATCTATCTATCTATCTGCCTACCTGCCTACCTGCCTGCCTGCCGGCCGGCCGGCCGACCGACCGACCAACCAACCGACCGATATCTATCTATCTATCTATCTATCTATCTATCTATCTATCTATCTATCTATCTATCTATCTATCTATCTATCTATCTGCCTACCTGCCTGCCTGCCTGCCTGCCGGCCGGCCGACCGACCGACCGACCCACCCACCCACCCACCCAGTCAGTCAGCCAGCCAGCCAGCCAGCCATCCACACACCCACCTACCTTTCTGCCTACCTACCTACCTACCTACCTTTCTGTCTGTCTGTCTGTCTGTCTGTCTGTCTGTCTGTCTGTCTGTCTGTCTGTCCGCGCTATTAAATATTGATAAAAGTTACTGGAAAACACGTCAGGACCATGTGTTGAAAGAGGAAGAGGACTATTGGAGAAAGGATGGATTGAAGGTTGTATGTTCGATTCCGGGCCGCGTCCTTCATTTCAAGAGTGCATTTTTTTCGGACACTCCCGAGGGTCGTCGCTGGAGCTACGGAGTTCGTGCTTTGTGTGACGCTTTCCGCGCTGCGGAAAGAAACTGAGCCATATGGGATAAAAACCCGGTGCAATGCAGCCGACCCTGTCGATTGTAAGCTACTTCTTTCATTGCACCCACTCCCATACGAATCCTGATACGCCTTTGTTTTTCATCTGAATTTGCAGGTCCCCATTACCGTAAACATAACTTTTTTAGCGAGAAATCACTAGTTGTTAAGCAAAACATCAAAGGAATGTCGCCGCTTTCAATAATTTAAGTTGTTTTTGGACCTATCAAAGACATATTCCTTGGGTGGGGGTAAATATAAGACGGCTGGAAAAATTTCATAACGATGCAACAGACAGTTTTCAAAATAATTGATCGTGAATGAAGGCAAACAAATGTGGACATACTTTTTTTTTATAGACTAAGTCGTCACAACAATCAGGCTTGTGGGGAGGAGAGGCAGAGGGAGAACAAGAGAGAGGTTGTTAAACAGTTTGACATTATGACATGGAGAAAATTCGGTATCAGACATGATCGAATCACGAAAGACATAATTGTGTGACAGACATGATCACCAACGTCAGACGGTATGGATAATTTGACAGAGATGATATTGTTTATTTATATACATTCGTGCTTTTGCTTGTTGTTCAGTTGTTTTCCTGTACATTGTTTCTCGTTAATTCCCAACTTCAAATGTATAACATTAATTGCGCATATTAACTGCATTGTGTATTCATGTGTGTATGGCTCACACACACACACACACACACACACACACACGCGCGTGCGCACACACACACACACTCACAGAGACACACACAGACACACACAGACAGACACACGCAGGCACACACAGACACACACACAGACACACAGACACAGACACACACAGACACACGTACACACACACGTACACACACACACACACACACACACACTTAGAACTTAGCACTTAGCACTACCAGTGTGTCACCTTGTTCGACAAAAATAGATTCCATAAGTCAAGAAAATAACATAAGTGTCTTCATGCATGACAACAGAGTTTGCTATGATATTTTGATGACCGCACTGATGGAAAAGGGGGTTACGAGTTTCATTTGTCCCTGTAGTACTTGGTCATTGGTATTTATATCTGTCCATGGTATTCTTTGCATTTTCCTCAGAAACCACATTTCTGCAGCCATCAGATGTTTTTCAGCTTGACTGCACATTGTCCAAGTTTCACTTCCTTACAAAATAACAGGCTCTATTATCCCCTAAACACTCTTTTTCTCGTTTCAATTGACATCTTTTTATTGGTCAGATGTTTTTCATCTTGCTAAAGGCTACTTTCGCCATGGCGATTCTTGTTCTAATCTCTTCAAGGCATCTCCCATAAGATATTATGACTGTTCCGAGATAATTGTATCCATTCACTTGTTGAAGAATATTCCCATCTACTTGTATATTACATTATGGTACTTCGTTCTTCCTAGTGACGACAATAACCTGTGTCTTTTTACAATTTAATTCTAACCCCAGCTGCTCACTGTATACAACAACCGCATCTACTAATTGTTGCAGATCCTGCGCATTGTCTGCAATCAATACTGTATCATCTGCATATCTAATGTTATTGATGTTTCGTCCTCCAATGCTGATTCCATTTATATCTTCTACATTTCTGAAAATATTTTCACTGTACAGGGAACAAAGATCTGGAGACATTACACATCCCTGCCTAACACCTCTCTTAATATACTGATATTGCCCCACTTTATTTTCAATCCTTATGGCAGCTTGTTGTTTCTAATATATGTTTTATATAAGTCTAATGTCTTTCCCATCAATTTGTAGATTTGCAAGCATATCCACCATGTTGACATGTCTAACTCTTTCAAAAGCTTTTGTGTAGTCAATAAAGCAAAGATGTATATCCTTGTTTACTTCTATAGCACGTTCAATAACTGTTCGCAGCATATACACAGTATTTACTGTACCCTTTCCTTCCACAAACCCACATTGTTCTTCCCCTATTTCAGGTCGTAATTTCTTCCTCACTCTTTGCATGATAATTCGTAGCAAAATCTTTGTGATGTGACTCATTATACTAATTGTTCTATGTTGATCACATTCCAAGGCTCCTGATTTCTTTGGGATTGAAATAAATACAGAGTTACATGATTCAGAAGGTATCTCTCCAGTATCATATAATGTGTTCAGCAGTCTGGTGACTTGATCTTTTCCATAGTCTTCTAACGCCTTGCCAGCTTTCATTTGCTTAAGAATGTTTTTTATCTCATCCCTCTCCCAAAACCATTCAAGGATCATTCAAAGCTTGGTGGCTTTAGGATCATCACCCTTCAAAATACATATTGAAAGGTTTTAGAGAAGATAGTCGTTGTTAAGCTGCAGGATTTTTTGGAAAGGGAGAAACTTCTTCAAAGAGGCCTGGGGAGCTACAGGCTAGGAAAAGATACCTGGTCAAATGCAGCCACTTTTGCCTTTGACGTTTATGAGGGGTTCCAGAGTAGACAGGAAACGATGGCGGCAGCGCTTGATCTCGAGGATGCGTACAATAGAGTTCGTTATGACATTTTGATGACCGCACTTATGGAGAAGGGGGTGAACTGGATAGCAGCCGTCCTGCATTCTCGTCGGGTTGCTCTCCGTCTGGGTGCATGGACCTCAGAGCCACATATTTTAACCCCGGGACTGCCACAGGGATCTGCAATCTCATCGGTGCTCTTTAATGTGTATACGAGCAAGATTGCAAACCTAGAAGCACCAGGGGTTGGAAGGATACTAAAATTTGCAGATGATATTCTTGTATATATGCAGGGGAGAAATAGGGATCAAACAACCCAGGAGCTACAGGTGACAGTAGACAAAGTGATTGACTGGTGCACTGAAATGAGTGCTGTCATCCACCCGGAAAAGGCGGCTGTTTTGTGGTGCTCTCTGGACAACAGGATTGTGAGAGATGATGCCGCAAGCCTCACGATAGATGGCAGAAGCGTCAACAGAGAGAACAAACTGAAGTATCTGGGAATCACATTTGACAGAAGTCTGTCCTTCAAGGACCATGTGGAGACGGTTGTGACAAGATCTCAAAAGGGACTCAATGCACTTAAAACTATGGCTGCAATGGACACAGAGCAGAGAATGCTCTTCACACTATACCAGCACTTGATCCTCTCAGTGACTGATTATGGACTAGGACTGCTCACTGTCTCAAAGAGTCAGCTGGTGAAATTAGAGAACAGAACGAAGCTATGCGGGTCATTCTGGGATACATCAGAGACACCCCAGTGGTGTGTATGCGTTACATCCTTGGTCTGCCGACTGTTGCTGGTAGGCTCAAGGTGATTCAGGCGAAGGCATACCTCAGAGTAGCTGCAGACACAGATCACCCGTTGCATGAGGCGCTGGACGAAGTTAAGGGTCAGAGACTGATAAGAGGGAAATCATGGATGGCTCAGGCGGAGGATACGATCAGACAGGTGTGCCCCTTGGAGAACATCAGGCGAGGAGAGGAGTGGGTCAGAGTGCCAGCCGAGCAGGCAGACTTGTGCTGAGTTATAATCACATTGAGCCGGGAGTGCAGGGAGTGGCCAGCAGGGGCGACGGAAGTGGAAATCCAGCAACTAATTCAGGATAATGGTCGCCCGGGTGATGTGATTATCTACACAGATGGTTCGATGTTGAGAGGTAGAAGTGCCTGGAGATTCTTAGCAAAAGCTTATTTGTCGACGTTTGGTGCAGGAGAGCCTGGAGTATGATGAAACAGCATCTAGCTTAAGAATGGAGGATGAGGCGGTCAGTGCAGCTTTCCGCTGGATGGAGAACACGATACATACACACATTGTGATTATAACTGATTCAGAAAGCATGCTGAGGAGGGTGAGAACAGGCAGGCTTCGTGCAGAGTGGCTTGCTTCGCTTCGGAGGTCACGGGTGGCAAGCATCACCTGGATCTTTTCTCCGGGGCATGACAAGGCAGACGTGATTGCGGCCTTGTGGGAGCACGTGTACACAAATGGATCACCATAGTCTGGTAAGAATGAGGCAGCGAGGTTTGACGAGGGGATCTGGCCGACGCTCGACGCTCAGAGGAAAGGCGAGACAGACATATAATCAGATTGCTACTGGAACTATTAGTGTTGGAACTCTTCGCTGGCTGCTGAGGATGGGGACGGAGCGCTTATGGGAATGCCCCGAATGCTGTGATGTCGGTTCCTAAATCAATCAATCAATCAATCAATCAATCAATCAATATGCTTAAGAATATTTTGAACATCCATCTTCAAAATTGGTGGTCCTTCATTATTAAAACTAATATCATACTGTTCCTCTCTGTTATCCTCATAAAGGTTTTTCACATAATCTGTCCATACATGTATAATCTGATCTTTTTTTATTATGATTTTGCCATTTTTAGTTTTTAAACAGCCTGCTGATGTACTTGTTCTTTTATTAGTAAGTTTCTGAATTCTTTTGTGCACTAATTTGCAATTTTGACTGTTGTGTTGTTTTTCAATTTCTAAGCACTTCTCCTCAAGCCATGCTTCTTTTGCCTCCTTACATAATATTTTGACTTGTCTATGGATTTCTTCATATTTGGCAAAATTATTTTTGTTGAGTCTTCTTGTTTCCATTAGGTGTAAAATTTCTTCAGTCATCCATTTCTTACGACCCACCTTCTTTAATTTTGGAATAGTTGATTCTGCAGCCAAACTGATTGAATTCTTCAATATTTCCCATTGACCATCGACATCCTGGAATAGGATCTCTAGAACAGACAATATATCAAATCGGTTCTGTACTTCTATGTTGAATTTGTTTTTTTTTTTTTTTATTTCCTTGTCATTACTCAATGTACACAAATCATATTTAGTGTTTCCTGTTATATACTTGACTTTCTTCAACTTTATCCTCAATGTTCCTGTAAGTAATCTGTGGTCACTATAACAATCAGCACTGGGAACTGTTTTTGCTATTGTTAACGCGTTTCTAAATCTTCTGCTAATCAGAATATAGTCAATCTGGTTTCTAATCCTTTTATCAGGACTCCTCCATGTCCATAATCTTCTAGGATATTGCTTAAAACAGGTGTTTCCTACAATCATTTCCTGTTCTTTTGCCCACTCTACGAGTCTGTATCCTCTTTCATTTCTCTCTCCTAAACCATAGTTTCCTACTGTGTATCTATCACCTTGATTTCCTCCTTTTGCATTGAAGTCCCCTAATATGATGTTTATTTCTGAATTTTTACATTTCTTTAAGGCAGACTCTATGTCATTATAAAATTCCTCTACACTAACTTCACTTGATTCAGCAAGATTAAACGAAGAAAACTAAACTCCACAGGAGACAAGACAGATGGTTGCCATCACCATGGTGGAACTGAGAGGTATAACAGACATGGTTAAGAAAGAGGCAGGTTGTCAAAGCATGGCAAAAAGACAAAACGTCTAACATGTCACAGTGTGAACTCGATATGATAAAGGGGGGAAATAACTTGTGTGGTACGAGAGACATGGAGTAGAGAGAAGATACCTTGACATCTGCTGTCTGGCCTCAAAAGATAATATACTAATTAAAGAAGGTCATAGGTTTCGTCTGTTCGGGTGTCGTCTATGCTACGGATAGATTCAAAGATGACGCAAAAGAATCTTGTGCACTCTGTTTGAAACTCTCGAACACGTTTGCCAGAGTGCACAACTCAAACGTTAAAATAGTTGTGTTTATGTATGCATTCATCACAAGTGGTAAAAAGAGTCCCCAAAGCACGAACACTGCCTTTAGCTTTTACTTGTGATGTGATGCATCATAAATCAGATATGGTGAATGCCCTCTGGGAGAACGTGAATAAAGCGGAAGAACAGATAGACTATCATGGTCTAAAAAGAATGCGGCAGTAAGGGATGGTCAGGGGATATGGTCGATAGTCGTTAAGTCGGGGTGAAGCAAGAGGGACACATAATCATATTGCGACAGACACCATTAGTATTGGAACTCTACGCTGGCTGTTGAAAATTATAGTCTGTCCAGAAATGAATGTCTTCATTCACGATCGATTATTTTGAAAACTGTCTGTTGCATCGTTATGAAATTTTTCCTGCCATCTTATATTTACCCCCACCCAAGGAATATGTCTTTGATAGGTCCAAAAGCAAATTAAATCATGGAAAGCGGCGACATTTCTTTGATGTTTTGGTGAAAAACTAGTGATTTGTCGATAACAAACTTATTTTACAGTAATGCGCCGTTCCACTACCCGAGGCTCTTGTCATAAGGCCAATCCCATTTCCCAGAAAATTAACTATTCAACGCTAATGTTTCCGTGTGAATACGTAATACATTTAATAATATGCACGTCATCTCTGACCCGTAAATTATATACCACATATAAACAACCTTTGAAATCTGCTATACAATCTCCAGAACAAAACATTTTTTGTTGGGTGGACATAATGATACGGTTATATGCTAAATCTCATCATTGTTCCTCAGTTCGTTACTGAGATATGAAATTTTATATTGGGGCAGACAAAAGTAAACAGACTAGCGCGTATGGGAATGTCCCGAGTGCCATGATGTCAGTTCTTAACTCTAACTTCTTCTTTTTTTTCTTTTTTTTCTTTTTTTTTTGGGGGGGGGGGGGTTGAATTCATATATATTTAGTTTTCCACTTAACTAGTGAAGGATTTATACAATTGTTAATACGGCACTTCAATTTCTCTTTACTTTTATTACAGTGGTATCAATTATAACATCATTTTGATGAATTGTTCACGGAGGATAATTAATAACTTCTTTATTCTATATAATTTTAAAAAGAGGATATTTTATTTTATTTTCTCATTCACATTACTCACCTATCAGTCTTACATTTACAGACTCATAGCTCTAGTGAAGCCATTTGTAAAAGAATCATGGGATAACTAGATAAGCAGAAAAATTAAGGGTAATTACAACCAGCTATGTGGTCAAATAATGGGGAATAGATAGAGATACTAAAAGGCAAGAGATGCTTTCATGGAACTAGGAAATTTGTGAAAGTCAAAAGAATGTAAACTTAGGACCAAACATAGAATCTTTAACCCCAATGTTGAATCAGTACTAATGTATGGGTCAGCACAGTTAAAAGCTTTTAATAGAGAAGTCAAAGTAATAAAAAAAAAAATAAAAAAAAATAAAAAAAATATAAAAGAAGTGTTGTAAATGACGTGCCAGGCATGAAATCGTTACGCAAATGCTCTCATCTACATGGACAGAAGACCAGGAAGATTGTAAATCGTGAAACAGCAAACATCCAGGATTCAGTAGACACAACGCTGAAGACTGACAAGCAGAAAAGATGGTGATTCCGCACTTGATACATCATTTAAACAATTAAAGGTAATATAAATATTCGAAAATACATACATCAGAGTACTATACACGGTAAAAGGTAAGAGTACCTTGTATTTGGAAAACATATGACGCATGCGTACGAGAACAATGCCCCAGGATCTGTTGGTGTACAGTACGGATACATAAAGCGCTGAATACTGCGACAATGCACTGTTGGAATTGCAGTGTCAGGAATTTCCAAGGTACCAAACGACTGTTGTTTACACAGTTAGCTGAAGCTAATGCCGAAACCTACTAGAGATCCTTAAATCCTTATCACTTACAAAATCACCACCCTGCATATTGTATCATTCATTTGACAGTGTTTTCCCTTTGTGAATGAATATGCACAATAGATAATTGATATACGACAGATGAGTGATTAAAAGGACCGAATGTAAGACGGGCCTGTGTGCCCAATTATGTCACCCTTTGAAAATGAAGTTCGTTCGTTCGTTCGTCCTTAACACGGCTGGAATAAGATACGTTCCAGAAGCTGCCGAATCAGCAAAGCAATGCTCTAACTGTCCGCCTGTCGAAGAGTCCATCCTAGACCAGTTGCCGACCAAGTTTAGGGTCTGGTCTGCCCTGCCATGACATGTAGTCCTTAGATTGCATTTTCTCGCACTATGGTAAGGTATGTACCCTTCCAATTGCGCTCCTTCGCCAGAAGTCGTTGGCACAATGTGAGGTGTCGGGTTTGGTGAGCGATGAAGCTTATAAACCCACAAACAAAGTTGGGACAATTCAGGCGTTTAGGATCCCTTTACCCCATTAGTTTCTTATCTGCTTGTGCCAGTTTTGCATGCGTAACAGTCAGTTTTCCTCAGACTTAGATGGTGAGGCGATGGATCTGCATATCTCTCACATCAGATGAATAATTTCATTCCTTTCAGAAGAGATGTGGGTTCACAGTTTATGTTTAAAACACATATGTAAAGTATTTGCCTTAGCAAGACAATTTAAGAAAACATATTTAAGGGTAATATATGTTTGCATATCCTTTACAGGACATCGCTGTCAACATCAGCATCTTTCAGCTGATTGTTGATTTCTTGGCAAGATTACGCTCAGTAGTTTGCCATTGCTTTCTGAGCGACCGGCTCACATGCGCCGTAAGTTACCGACGCGGTTAGAACCGCTACCGATTCTCGCCGTCGTCACGTTACTCACGAGACTATACGGGATTACGGAGAAAGTCGCTAACCGCTAGGCCAGGGAGACCGGAATTTAAGGATAATAGTTATAACAAATTCATGAAAACTACATTCGAAAATTCCCCCAACCAGTATGTACATTTTTCATGTAACTAAGACACAAACAATAGATTGCACGATTTATTGCCTGGCATATTTCGCTGCATCTCGTCAGGTACATACTGCAGAAAACACACAACTTACGTGAATTAATTAGATAAATCCTTAAAACTGAAATATACACATGTTCGCACAGTAATGTCGATTGTCTACCACGGTAATTTTAAACTGACTAACATGTCTTTCTGCTTGCACAAGGACGGCAGCAAACTTTAACAATCGACTACTTTGTGTGTTGAACAACACACGGAATGCACTGTTTCTTTCAACCACATTACCGCTCTCGAGCTCATGTCTCCCGACCGATGAAGCTGGACTGTTCCGGTGTGTCGGCCTGCCTAGGCTACCATCTTCTGTGTGTAGTATCTTGTCCACCCAATTCGGAATGTGTTCCGAAACCCTGCAATGTAACTGTCGCTCAGTTCTACCTATGTAGAACCGCTACCGATTCTCGCCGTCGTCACGTTACTCACGAGAGTATACGGGATTACTTATAAGTAGAACTGATTTTAATAGGTCACTAGGAATGTACCCAGTAAGAATTTTGTCAATATTTTGATTCCAAAATCACCTAGAGTCTTAACTTCCTCCAATGTAAATTTCGTCTAGACCGGGTGCCTTTCCTTTCTTCATGCGATGTAGTGCATCTTCAGCTTCCGCTGCTAGTATTGGTGAACCCTCACCATTGTTTTGAATATTTACACCCGGTCTCCTATCGTCATACATTTCTTCCAGAATATCCGTTCATCTATTGACAACGTCATCTTGCCCCGTCAATATTGCACCGTTCCTCGAGTTTTAAAACATCCAGTTGTGTTTCGTGTTTTCCTACCAGTTATTGTATATATTTGTTGATACATGTAATGTGAGTCTTTTCCATAGTTTGTTCCAATTTCCACGCACTGTTGATTCAGCCTTACGTCTTTTGCCACTTTGCATTATTACTTAGCTGATTTAAGTCTCCAAGAAATTTTAATGACATTGGTTTTTAGTTTTATTTCATCCTTCCGTGAGAGCTTACTTCTTTCAAAACAGTTTCTTCCTCTATAATCTCCTCTCTTAATTTAGTAGGAGTTTCATTATACATGATTAATTATCGTTATATCAATTTGACTTTGCTCCCTTCAGTCTCTCCTGCGAAACAACATACAGACGGTTCAGTGTGACAACACTCACCCACACAGAGAATTAAACATCCATGGTTTTATGGTTTATCAAAGCTCCAGCACACGCGGGTCAAATCTTGTCCCTGCGCACACAGCTAGACTTAATTTACCATGTCAGCTGAGTTATGTAGTTGTTTCCAACGTCCACGTTAGATCAATACAACGGTAAGAGAAGAACCTCTCCTTAATTGGGGCCTTGTCACCAAATCAAAACACAGCTTCTAATGCTCCAGATTCTAGATTGGCGGTCTCAGTTCTATCAGGCGCATTCAATGTTTTGGCGGCAAGGAGATGTCAAATTACACTGTCGATATTTTCCCGCTCTTACCCTTGCAAAATGTTTTACTTTTAAGGCTCAATTTAATACCTTTATCCTCTTCTTTTGTCATCCATTCTCAGTTGTCAGAGGTTCCAGTATTTCCTTATGATTTCGTTATTATAATGGTTTTTAACACCAATCTGGTGTCCCTTCAATGTGTGAAAGATGGCGAAGCCACTCAAGCTCTGTCGATGAAAGATCTGTACGTTATTTTAAAATGTGTTATTTGCGCTGGTGAGATGCGCGACAAGCCTCCGTGATTTCTCAACGCATACATTCGGATCATTACGTTACAGTCTTTACTGCCTATATTTTATAATGTATTGCAGCTGTTATATACAATAGTGGCGTATTCATCATTCATTTCTTGTTATGGTTTAAGTATTGCCAAATCTAGTTTGATATTTCTTACAGCCCTTTTTAATTGCGTCAGTGTTATTGCTAGTTTTCCAATTAATGGTGCACAGTCACTTTAGTAATACGCTTCTGGTCTTGTTTATGACGACAGTATGCTGTTTCGAAGTCAAGTGTTGATTATTATGTAATTAATTTAATTATGAAAATTGTTTCCTAGACTTTTCCATGTCCAAAGGCGTCTGAGATGTTGCTGAAAGATAGTATTTCTGATAATCATATTATGTACCCTTGCCCATTCAGCCAGTTTTCCCATCTCTGATTTCTTTCTCCAAGGCCAAATCCATCAGTAATACCTTCATCTATTTCTTCTCGTACTTTTGCATTGAAATGTTCCTGTACTATAGTTGTTTCACAGTTTGTACAGTCTGCTATAGCCTTGTTAAGTTTTTGATAAAAGTTATCACGTTCTTCTTCAGAGCTGTCTGCAGTTAGTGCAAGGCAGCATCTACTATTGTTCTCATTAATCTGACTAACAGAACTCGATTTGATATGGGAATATATCGTTTTATTGTCTTCCTCTGTAAAGATTATACTCACACCTCTTTCAGGTTTATGGCCTCTTGAGTAAATTTGTCTATATTCGTCTGAGTATATATCTCCTGATACAATATGTCTTGTCTCCTCACAATCCCAAGATATTAACAGTCTCTTTTCAATTCCCTCTAAATGTTTTCCAGTTCAAAAACTTGCATCAGTGTTCTCACATGCCATGCCCTAATGGCAAATGCATTGTTTCTTTATTTGCATACAATCACTGGCAATCTACTGAGCGTATAGTTAAGAAAATAAGTCTGCAGTTGATAGTAACTTCCTGTAAAAGATATTCAACATTTGTTTATATCTAAATATATGTAAGACTGGTAGGGCACACGATGAACCAGTTCCGTGTTTTCACATGATCTCTTAAAACCCACATAATCTTGATGTCATCTTGACATTCATATCAAGCTTCAAAATTGCGATTTAGCGATTTCTTAGGTTATCTATAGTACTTTAAAGTGTCATGTGAAATTCCTGTTTAACAAATTCTTCCCTATTATTTGTTGATATGTAAGACTGGATCATTTGGTCCACTTTATTGAATTCAAAGTGCCGAAATATTACATAGAAACTATTTTGCTGTGTAGCAGTTAATCTTGGAACGTAAATAAACAAATCAGGAAGAACTTGAAGCACCGGATAAATGTACCTTGGACTGTGATTGCGTGAAGAGGCTAATGAAACTAGAGCATTATACAGGGTGTATGCAAAGTCTCACTACACTTTGTATCTAGGAGAATTTTGAAAAATGAAGTACATTACATATCAAAACATGTGCTCCACAGTCCGTCGTGAAGTAATATGTAGCGAATGGCTGTCGTCAGCTGCAGTAATTCTTTGCACTCCAAACAAAATGGTGTTATCAACGGAAGAAAGAATTTTGTTGGTTGAACAAGTGTTTCGAAATGGCAGTCGATACACACGGATGGTTATTCAAATATTTATAGCAAGACTTCCTGATAAACAACCTCCTCATCACATTACGGTTAGAAATTTGTTGAATAAGTTATAATGAATACTTCATTGGTAATCTCCAGCTTCCCCAAAACAGCGTTAGACCATAGCAG
Organism: Cepaea hortensis; assembly: GCA_963921405.1. Classification (NCBI taxonomy): domain Eukaryota; kingdom Metazoa; phylum Mollusca; class Gastropoda; order Stylommatophora; family Helicidae; genus Cepaea; species Cepaea hortensis. Next base: position 55,509,010 of record OY992876.1, read on the forward strand.
TGACTATTGTAACTAATTTAATGAATTTATTAGCACATTTTTAATGACGTCATGTACTTAATTTTTCAAATTTGTTCTACATATTAAGTGTAGTGAGACTTTACAAACACCCTGTATGTAATAATAAGAAAGAGACATGTAGATTTCTTTGGTCATGTGATGAGAAGATGGGCATTAGAGACCACCGTGACAACTGAAAAGATCAATGAAAAAAAAAAGGCAGAGGTAGGTTAAGAGACAGGGTTCTGAAAATGGTTTTAGCTGCAAAAGGGAGTAAGATAGGGCTTCATTCTGTCTCCATGCCTTTTCAACATATTTGCAAAAGAATTCATTGAGAAAAGCCAAAAATAAGATGCCAGAGGCAATTTTGATCGATTTGTTATTGGTGGAAATCTAATTTCAGACCTTGGATATACAGATGGCACATTTCTCCTCTCAAATAATACTAAAGGATTAGAAGAGATAATCCTGTCTGTCAAGAGACATAGTGAAAATGAAAACTGTTTTCTCCCTGAACAAAAGCAAACCAAAACTAATGTCTACGGACAAAACTACATCCAACCAAAGTTCACAATCAACAGTGATGAAATGTAAAATGAGCGCCTATTTTTATCTTGGCTGACTTCTTTTCTTTTTTTTTTTTTTTTACACTTTCATGGTTGGTTAGATTTTGCACCTACAGTTTTCTATCGTATAAGGTAGCCAGATCCACTACAAAGTCACCTCTTACATGGTAATTTAGAGTGTTACTATTCTTCGTTTCTTTTAAGGGCCTCGGCAACACACCGCGGATAATATGTTAGGGCCATCTTAAATTAATAGTAGCCTGCAATGTCTCAGATAATTCAAAATGGCGGACGGAACGAGATCATATTTTTATCGTTTCCATTGTTATTTAAAAGTTACTCTCATAAACATGTGTAATTTCTTTTTATAAAAGAACAATGTGAAATACGTGCTGTAAAAAAAGTCAATTGCATATCCTTTACACGACGTCGCAGTCAACCCTACCATTTTATTTTTTTTGAATGTCTGTGATTTCTTACCAAGTTAACGTTCAGTAGTTTCCCTCTGCTTTCTGAACGACCGGCATTCATACCATTATATGAAAACAATCGCTAGGCGGTCTGTTTCCAAATCAACTGTAGCTGTGTTTCGAGCACCGTATGCAGGATTACGAATTACTTCCGTAATCCCTTCACCAAAGAGCCGTTGTTTTAAATGTACACGTAAATTTCGGGTCAGTTGTATTCAAAATTGTACCCGCCGACAATGTCTGTTATTTTAACTATCAAATCTATAAAGGCCCTGCGTTGCCAGGTTTCGAGATGGCAGCAGAGCATCTGCATAACATCATGTGATGTTATGCTATGCTTTGCTATGTCGAACAACGTCACTGCATATTGCAGTGGTTCTCAACCGGTGGGGAATCAGGGGGAGGGGATGAATTAAGATTATTTCAAGATCACGTTAATACAAGAACCGATTACTTGATATTGTTTTGTTTTTCCCTCCATATTTTAGATTTCTGTACTTCTCGCTCTTCTGAAATTCGTTTTATAACGTAAGTAGACCCGCAAATCACGTTTCATGTAGACGTCTAGACTTGTTCTAGTATGTGTCATTAAATTTAGCCTCTATTGTACATATACTATGTAGGGATGGGGGAATTTATAGGGAGAAAATACGAAAAGGAGGGGGAGGGTTATGACATTCTGAGCCAAAAAAGGTTGAGAACCACTGGCATATTAGGCTTTCCCACGCGTGCTTAGACTTCCGATGCAGCAGTCATTCTAAAGTATTTCTGTCTCCATAATGAGCCTCCTATATTTGGTCAAACATTTAATTAACTCACCCTTAATGTGATAGCTGGAACTGATTATCTTTGTTGAGACTTCTCGTTTCTTTGTGGTCATTATTTGCAAGACATCCCAACACTAAAGTGTTAATAACTACCCAGTGTGTGTGAGGCAAATGACGCCATTATTTTCCTTTGATCACTGTTTAAGAGTGTTAATACTTTCGCAACCTAACTTGCACTGACTCTCCTCTGAGTCACCGCAATACAAGAAGACGGGCCATGAGCAACCTACGAGATGTGCCTCGCGTTAAAAGTGCCGCGCAGAGACATGCGCTTTATGCAGCCGGGAAAAAGAATGGAGAGACGAAGAAGGCCGCTGCGACTGCTGTGCTCGTCTCTTCAAACAGCAGCAGTCCTGCTTCGACATCAGCTGAAACCGTTCCCGTCGCAGAAACCATAACTACAGCCAGCAACAGCCGGGAAGCTATCAACACCAAGGAGATGCAGCCCAATATACCAGAGACCTCCACACAGGAGGAAACAACTACTACTGTAGACTTCACCGGCAAAATACTACTGAAGCAGACAAGCGTGGGAGGAGCTAAATTGTCGGCGCTACCAACGGACAAGATAATCAGTCTGTTGGAAAACGAGCTGGGAAGAAACAGCATCGGCCAGCTGCGCAAGACACCGGATGGAGTAGTGGTCACCATCAACAAAAAACCAAAGACCACAGCACTTCTACAGCAAATTTCACAAGAAGAGAAAGCCGTCATCCAGCTTCACCACGGCATACTACTGGAAGCAGCCCGGCACCACTCGATCAAAAGATGGGTCATCAAACGAGTCAAGACCCATCTCACCAACGACCAGATCAGGGAGATGCTAACAAGGGAGAACCGCAAGATCAAGATCACCAGTGCTGAGCGGATCATCGGGAAAAACAACATACCCTCCACAGTTGTCGTCGTAACATCGGAGGGCCGACTGATCCCTCAATACATTACATGGGACAAGAAAGACCAAGTACCAGAGCCCTACATACCGAGAGTGCTGCAGTGTTCCAAGTGCCAGAAGTTTTGGCACACCCGTGCCACCTGCAAGGGTGATGTGGAGGTATGTAGGTACTGCTCTGGTCCCCATCAATATAGTCAGTGCCAGCATGCCAAGAACGACTCGGACTTCAGGAGGCCTAACACCAACAGAAAGTGCGCCAACTGCCTCGGCAACCACGGCGCCAGGTACCTCGGCTGCCCCTGCCACCAAGACAGCAAAGAAGCTATGAAAATCGCCATCAAGTCTAACCTGCCATATAAGGAGGCCAGGAGGCAGTACGAGGCGACCAACCGACTATCCAAAAGCGACAAAGCACAACTGGAAGGCCAACTGAAGGACCTGAGAACACAGTTCAAAAGCATGGAAGAAGATAAAGACAAGACGCAAGAAACCCAGATAACGGCCGTTCAGCGCATCCTGGACGAACTGAAGCAAGTCCAGCAGACGATAGAGCAGGATGTCGCTCGAATGGCCGCCATAAAAGCTGAAACTGACGAAACTCTATCGAAAATTCAAGAAGAAAGAGCAAAAACAGAAGAAACGCTGAAACAAATCCAGGAAGAAAGAGACCAGATAGAACTACTCAAGTCACAGAAAGAACCAGAAGATGCAAAGACCCAAACAGAAGATGAAGCACCAGAAGAAGAAATTGAAATCGAACTGGATGAGAACGGCCTCCCAGACCAAGAGCAATTATGTAGGGCACTTGCGAATCGCTCCACGCCAAGATCGAACCATCGAGACGACAGACGAACGGGAAGGTTCGAAGACAACCCAAGACGGGGAAGGAGGAGGAACCACAGGTGGAACGACGATTGGTAGACTCCCTGAAGGAAACAGCACCATATGACGGGGTGGGTACACAATAACTCCATGCCTCAACAAGTGCGCGACTCTGCCCAGACATGTAACACTTTATCAAGACAGGAACGAACAAAATCAGCCAACCAGAAACCAGGAAGCTGAAAACAAGCAGCCCGATCTACGAACGAATCAAAACAAGCCACACAATAAAGGACCCAACTACAACCAAGCCGATATTGTAGGCGGTTGAACGGGACCATTCGTAACTGGAAACGGACGGTCTATCTCGTAATGGACGTTCCTTGCTCATGCCTCAAATATGTTATTAATATTATTCCCTTAATATAAATTTATGTCGCTATGAAAAAAAGCTCCTAGATTTCTTCAATTTCAAGTCCCGCCTGAGATTGCTTTGGCAGTGCTAAACCAAATTATTTCCCGGGCTTTATACTGCCAACTTGCTCTGTGGCGAAGGTGTTACGGACGTAATTCGTAATCTCGCATGCTGCGTTCGAAATACAGCTGCGGGAGAGTTGGAAGCAGACCGCTTTGCCTTAGTTTCCATACAAACGATAAATGACGGTGGTTCAGAGAGCAATGGTAAACTACTGAACGTAAACTTGCCAAGAAATCACGAACAGTCAAAAAATGGGGGGGGGGGGGGGGGGGGTGTTGACAGCGATATTCTGAAAAGGACATGAAACTAACTAATGTATACTGCCCACAGGTCACGTTTTCCGTTTCCTGCCATGAGGTGGTAATGGTATCTACTCTCTTTCCTTCGAAGGCTACATTGGCGTGTCTGACCAGGCTTCACCCCAATTCATGTAACTGGGTAACATCGGAGTCTCGTCAGTATCCGCCAACCTAGTCCGTACTGCGTTGATTATAACAGCCCTGTCCATGCTTTTTCCTGTGTATACTAGTGCATTGTTTACGAGAATTATCTGCACGTTCATTACTTTTAACTTCGGCATGTCACGGTACGTGCATCCAGGTGAGCAGATCATCAATGTTTCTCCAGTTCACATGAAACAGCCGGGCTACGTCTTTCGATTTCACGAGTGCATTTTTCTCGGAGTCTCCCGGGGGGTCGTCGCTGGAACTACGGAGTTCGTGCTTTGTGCGACGCTTTCGGTGGGCCGTATTGGATAAACACGGTGCAATGAAGTCAATCCTCTCGACTTTTCAGATTCTTTTGGGAGTCTCTCAAGTCGTCTGACTCAGGCTCGAAGGTTGAGGGTTCGATTCCGCGTCCTTGGGTTCACTAGTGCATTTTGTTTTATTCTGAGACTCCTGTAGCTCCCGGCTGGAGCTAAGATGTTCGTGCTTTGTGCGACGCTTTCGGCAGTTCGCTGCGGAAAGAGACTGAGCCATATGGGATAAAAACCCGGTATAATGAAGTCGACACTGTCGACTTTTAAGTGGCTTGTTTTCAAGCGACATGAAACAAAATCCAAGTGTAAATAGTCCAGTCACTGTCTAAGGCAGTGGTGCTCAACCTTTTTTGGCCCATGACCCCCTTTACCATATGTTCAGAACGTCATCCCCCCCCCCCCTTTCGAATTTCCTGCCCATATATCCCCCACCCCCACCCTTACACAGTATACATAAAAATGGAAGCTAAATTTAATAACACATACTAGAACGAGTCTAGACATCTACATAAAACGTGATTTTCGGGTCTACTTACGTTATAAAACGAATTTCATTAGGGCGAGAAGTGCAGAATTGTAAAATTTAGAGGGAAAAACAATATCAAGTAACTGGTTCTTGCATTAATGCGATCTTGAAATAATCTTAATCTCTCCCCCCCCCCCACCCACACTGGAAACCCTAAAATCCCCCCCCGGGGGGGGGGGACTCCCCACCGGTTGAGAACCACTGGTCCAAGGAGTGGAATCCTTGTCTAAGTAAAGTGGCAAGTAGTAAAGAGTCCGAACAAGGAACTTCTTCGCTGTACAGACATGCACACTGTTTCTGGAGATATGTATAGCAATGATGAGAGCAATAGAAGGCAGGCCTACACCTTAGCGAAACAATATTGACTAAGTTTCCATGTCGGCCGCTCGATCAATTAAACTGATTGTAATTTTTTTTTTTAAGCATGGTTAAAGAGAAAGAGCAAATACCACAGAGTAAAATTTTCTTTTATTAACAAACTAGCTGACCCGGCCCGGCTTCGCCCAGGCCCTGACGGGGATCTATCTATCTATCTATCTATCTATCTATCTATCTATCTATCTGTCTGTCTGTCTGTCTGTTTGTCTGTCTGTCTGACTGTCTGTCTGACCAGGCCCGGCTTCGCCCAGTCCCTGGTGGGGAGCATCTCATTTAATTCATATAAGTAGTCATATAAGATCCCGTTCCCGTTCCCGACTATCTATCTGTCTGTCTGTCTGTCTGTCCGTCTGTCTGTCTGTCTGACCCGGCCCGGCTTCGCCCAGTCCCTGGCGGGGATCTGTCTGTCTGTCTGTCTATCTGTCTGTCTGACCCGGCCCGGCTTCACCCAGTCCCTGGTGGGGAGCATCTCATTTAATTCATATAAGTAGTCATTTAAGTTCCCGTTCCCGACTGTCTGTCTGTCTGTCTGTCTGTCTGACCCGCCCGGCTTCGCCCAGGCCCTGGCGGGGATCTGTCTGTCTGTCTGTCTATCTATGTATCTATCTATCTATCTATGTATCTATGTATCTATCTATCTATCTATCTATCTATCTATCTATATATCTATCTATCTATCTATTTATCTATCTATCTATCTATCTATCTATGTTCGGCCCGTTCCCGTAAAAAACATAGATCTATTTATAGCCAGGGGACTTAACGTAAGATATAACAATGCTATTAAAAGTTATGTCCCTTGTTTTATATTATCTTATGTTCAGTCGTGTAATTACAAAATTAAATTTTAGTAAGGTAATAGCTGATAGCTGATAGATAAAACTATGACAGTTGGTTGCACTGGAATGAGAAGAAGACGTGTAGAAAATTTCATCTCAATCGGATGGACGGTTCGCGAACGCATAAAGAACGGACGCACATATATCCATACATACACACATCGCCTTTTATATATATAGATGATAGAAGAAGAAGAGTCAAAAGAAGAAGAAATGTGAAAGTACACTTATATTTATAATGCGATGTAAAATGAGGAAGGAAGGAAGGGAGGGAGGGAGGGAGAGAGGGAGGGAGGGAGGGAAGAAGGGAGGGGTGGAGGAAGGAAGGAAGGAAGGAAGGAAGGAAGGAAGGAAGGAAGGAAGGAAGGAAGGAAGGAAGGAAGGAAGGAAGGAAGGAAGGAAGGAACGAAGGAACGAAGGAACGAAGGAACGAAGGAACGAAGGAACGAAGGTGTCACATGAAAAACTTGAAGGTTTCGATCGATGACAGAAAGTCGCGCCAAATGTCTACACACAGTCGTCATTTCTTTAATATGTTGTTGCTCGAGGAGGGACTATAGCGCCATCCGTCTGCAAGGCGGCAGCCAGCCTTTGATGTGATAGACGGAATGTCTGGGCAGAAATCGGCTAAATCTTTTGTGTGGGGAAATGATTCCCTAGATTACAGACTAGCGGGACTCTCTGAAGTGCCGGGACAGGTCCCCAGATGAAAGCGAAATAGACGGCGGGTTGTTTCCACCCAGTCTAAACAGGAGGGAGAAAATAGATTCTAGACTGTCTAGTGTCTAGACAGTTTTGTGACGTCATTGGTACCCAGTATAAAAACATTGAGATAAACAACTTTGGGTTAGTCGACCAAAAGTTGTGAAGCGCTACGGACCGGTGCAATATTCCTAGTTGTTTTTTTTAGAGAGAGACTATAGTGTCTAGTGTTGATGTATATTCGGCGGACATCGATCCAGTGTGTGATTTCATAGTCTCCATCTACAACGGGAATAACTATATGGTATTCTATTAAACATATCTAACTTAGTTTATTCTTAGGAATAGAGTGCAGTACTGTGCGGTAATAGAACGTATTAAAAGAGCGTCGGCAACAGTAGCCTATCGCGTGGCTTAAACTAGCTGGTGTGAGATATCATTTAACTCAGGGAGTTAAGGACAATGTAGTGGGATAATATTTAGAGAGATTGAGGATGGTTGAGGGGGGGGGGGATGAAGGGAATGTAAAATGGTAGGATCTTTCAGTAGGGCATCTGCTGGGTTTCTACCCGTTTCCTTTAGTCTTTTCCTTGTCTTACCATGACTCAGACCGAAGTGATAAGCTCCTCGGCCTTATGACAGAATTTGGTTCTCTGTTATTTTTTCTGAGTGCGGCCGGTGGCCTTCACTCACCTAATAAAGGTCAGAATCGAGTTGCTCTCACCAGGTGTGTTCTCTATTCAACAGGTTCCACTCAATTGTTCCACGTTATTCTACCAAGAAGCTAGCAACAAAGTCATAGAAAGTGATGGCTCGAGTATTGAAGGCAGAGTTTGCTGAGAGGCTTTTGC